>BQNB010049483.1:5000-42019 GCA_026074375.1 Tanacetum coccineum | reverse complement strand
TTGTTAGGGCTAGGGAGACTGTAGGCAGTCAGGTAGTGCAGCTGACTGGGATACAGTGTTTCAATTATAAGGAATTTGGGCATTTTGCTAAGGAGTGCAGAAAACCAAAAAGGGCAAAAGATTACATTTATCACAAGGAAAAGATGTTGATGTGCAAACACGCTAAGAAAGGTGTTCCATTACAAGTAGAGCAAGCTAATTGGCTAGAGGAAACGGATGAAGAAATTGATGAACAAGAACTAGAAGCACATTAGAGTTTCATGGCAAAGATTCAGGAGGTCTTACCTGCAGAATCAGGATCTAATGCTGAGCCATTGGAAAAGGTACAATACGATGCTGAATATAATATGTTTGCCAATGAGAGACAGCATTTTGAACAACCTAAATCCATTAATGACACACATTTAGTGGAAAAGGATGATAGTAATGTCATTCCTGATTCATTAAATATGTGTGATAATGATAATCAGGCTGACAAAAATGCTAAAGAATGTGATGATGAGCGTGTTGATCTTGCTAATTTAAAAACTTGATACTGATGAAAACAAAAAGATTCAAAAGCAATTAAAGAAAGCACACACATCACTCTCTTATGAACTTCAAGAGTGTAAGTCTACACTTGAAGAGTGCAAATCTAGTCTTGAGAAGTCTAATAGAACTCGAGGTAGATATTTAGGTGCACTTCATGATAAAGAGGTTGAGCTTGAGAACTACAAACTTTTCAAAGATCGTACAATTGAAAAGACACACTTGAACGTAAGTTAAATGAACCTCTAGGACTATTAGCTCAAAAGGAACATGACATAAAAGAAGGTTTGAAAATAAAAGCATATGAAGTTTTTGTTGTCAAAGAGAAACATGATGAGTTAGTCAAACAAAGTCTTTTAACAAAATCAAGTTATGAAGGTCTTGTCAAAGAGAAAAATACGGTAATAAAGGATTTGAAACTTAAGGGAGAAAAGATCTTGACAAATTGATTGCAACAAAAAAACAACTAAAGTTTTTGAATGAAATTGTTTATAAACGAAATTAGTTAATTCAAACTATTCAAATGTTAGCCCCTAAAGGTTCAACATATAATGGAAGACCAACTTTTGCTAATCCTATGTACCTCAAGAAAGCTCAATCTAAAAAACCAGGTTTGTATGAGATTCCATATTACAAATGCGATCTTGCAAACTTATTTGCCCTTGATAAGGAAGAGACATTGACTCTTGAACAAGAGATTAGATCAAAATTGAATAAAGTCATAGTGAAATCATACGACTACACAAAGCAAAACAGTCTTTATGAAATTTTTAAACCATCGTCACGTGAATATCTTGATCAGTTGGCACATGCAAATGAAGTTCGAAAGAAAATGTAGAGAAAATCTTTTGTAAAGTATCAGACTCACATTGTTAAAAACATAGGTTTTCTACCTACTCAAAAATCAATAACCAAGAGTAGACAAGCTTATAATATAATGACAAATAACATAAATCATTTCAAAGAAATTGTTGATCAAGCTTAGGAAAAACATACTTATAATAAATTTCGTGCACCAACTACTGAAGATATGACCGTGCTTTTAAAAAATTGTTTGCTGCCTCTTGCTCTGAAGACATAAAATGACAGTTTCAAATTTGTAAGTGAGCTTAAACAAGAGATGTTTGCAGATTTACAGTACGTTCAGTCACTTGAAAAAGAGATTGGCGAACTTGAATCTTACAAAGATGATTTTTCAAACATATATGATTTACTTCTCCAATAGTGTGTTTCAAAGGATGTTATGTGTTCTTATTTGCATTCTTTATTTGATTTAGATGCTCATACTGAATTGCAATGTTTGTATCTTTATAAAGTCAAAGAATGTAATGTCTTGCACAAAAGCTTTCTAAACAAACTAAAAATGTTAGTAAATAAGTTTATAATGAGCTTTTACGAAGTTTTGCTAAATTAAAAAAAACACTTGATTTCTCTTGAACTTGCTTTACAACACTGTCAAGAACAAACTAAAAATGACACAGGTTGCAAGGAAAAAGCGTCAACTATATTTCTAAAAGAACGTGAACAATATTTTGAAATACAATATTTGAAAGCTCAGTTGCAAAACAACAACATTGCCATACGTGAGTTAAAGAAACTCATTGAGAAGTGTAAAGGAAAATCTGTGGAAACTAAGTTTGATAAACCATCTATTGTTCGACAACCAAATGCTCTAAGGATTCAAAAACCATCATTTTTAGGCAAACCGACTCCTTTTTTAGACTCTCTTGAAAGGAAAAGTTTTTCAAAGACAAATTCGGTTACCAAAACTAATGTGTTCGAGGGTTTATCAAAACCAGTCACTACACAGATTTTACCTCAAACAGCAAGACAAGCTATAAGAAACACTAATGTGATTAAACCAGGAATGTATCAAATTGACACTATGACAACACAAACTAGAGCATCTCAGTCGCCTCAGACTTCTATCAATACTAATCCTCGCGTGTCTACCTCTACAGGAGTAATTCACAACACTAGTGCTAGCAGACCACAGCTTAGGAGCACTCAGATGAAAGAAAAGGTTCATGCAAGACTGTAGTCAGTAAATCTAAGAGACGGAAGTAGCAAGGCACACACCATAGAGATTTCTAGTATTTCTAATAAAACAAAGTCTGTAACTACGTGTAATGACAGTTTAAAGTCCAAAACTTTGAATGTTAATATTGTTTGTGCTATTTGTGGAAAATGTATGTTTAATTCAAATCATGATACTTGTGTTTCTAAATTTTTATGCTGACGGTGAATGCTTAGAATCTATTAAAAGCCTCAAGAAGTACACTATCATTTGAGAGCCTAGAAAGACCTGTATAATGATGAGAGAAAGATTGAAATGTCAATATATTGACATACACCCCCTAAGAAAACAATTGCATCAGACTCCACTATCAAGAATTCCAAGAGTTACTATAGGATGCCTTATGAGAAAACAAGCAAGATATGGAAATGGTGGATAGAAGAACAATGGCCGTTGGGATATAAATGGGTTCTTAAGACAAAATGAAATGGGTGCCTAAAGTTAGGAAAGAAGATGTGAACACAGTATTAGTCCAACAATTAGATATTGGGGGCGGCCAAATCACCTAGGATAACCAATGTCTTGAAACTCATAAATACTTTAGGGTCTAATTTGTCAAATGTTTCATCATCTCTAATTATCTTGCAGATTTTGAAACTCATCCTATTCATTGTTGACTTGGATGCATAAAAGCAATATGCGGGAAATCGCTCAAGTTGTTGTGTAATTTTTTGTTGAAGATATATCTGGGTAAAGTACGAGTCTCCCGAACGATCAATTTGCACCAATCTTAGCTTTACGGGGATTTGGTTCAAGTAAAAATCCGATCATGAGGGTTTATTTCGTTGAAGCCTCAATCACTCAATCTCTTTTTTGGTGGTCGCTCATTTTGTGATGCGGAATAGAGGTTGACATTCCAGGAACTCGACTCTCTTGTTGGGTAGGCACTATGACAACACAAACTAGAGCATCTTAGTCGCCTCAGACTTCTATCAATACTAATCCTCGCGTGTCTACCTCTACAGGAGTAATTCACAACACTAGTGCTAGCAGACCACAGCTTAGGAGCACTCAGATGAAAGAAAAGGTCATGCAAGACAGTAGTCAAGTAAAGTCTAAGAAGATAGAAGTAGAAGACCACCATAGGATTTCTAGTATTTCTAATAAAACAAAGTCTGTAACTGCGTGTAATGACAATTTAAAGTCCAAAACTTAGAATGTTAATACTGTTTGTGCTATTTGTGGAAAATGTGTGTTTAATTCAAATCATGATGCTTGTGTTTCTAAATTTTTAAATGACGTGAATGCTAGATCTAAAAAGCCTCAAGAAGTGCCCATTAGACCTAGAAAACCCATAAGAAAATAGAACCAATCTGTTGCAACACCCCCTAAGAAAACAATTGCATTAGACTCCACTATCAAGAATTCCAAGAGTTACTATAAGATGCTTTATGAGAAAACGAGCAAGATATGGAAATGGTGGATAGAAAAACAATGGCCGTCAGGATATAAATGGGTTCTTAAGACAAAAATGAAATGGGTGCCTAAAGTTAGGAAAGAAGATGTGAACACAAGTATTAGTCCAACCATAGATAATGCATCTAGGATAACCAATGTCTTGAAACTCATAAATACTTTAGGATCCAATTTGTCAAATGTTCCATCATCCTCTAATTCTCTTACAGATTTTGAAACTCATCCTATTCATTGTTGACTCTGGATGCATAAAGCATATGACGGGAAATCTCAAGTTGTTGTGTAATTTTGTTGAAAAATATATGGGTACAATACGGTTCGAGAATGATCAATTTGCACCAATTCTTAGTCACATGGATTTGGTTTAAGGAAATATCACGATCAAGAGGGTTTATTTCGTCGAAGGCCTCAATCACAATATCTTTTTGGTTGGTCAATTTTGTGATGCGGATATAGCGGTTGCATTCCGGAAATCGACTTGTTTGGTAAGAGATCTTCAGGGAAACGATTTAATCACTGGTAATCGTGGATCTGATCTCTATATAATATCTCTTCAAGATACAACGTCACCAACTCTAATCTATTTCATGGATAAAGCTTCACCAACTCAAGCATGGTTGTGACATTGAAGACTCTCTTATTTTAACTTTGACACCATCAATCTACTTTCTAAGAAGGATATTATGAATGGCTTACCAAAGTTGAAATATGTTAAGGATCAACTGTGTTCATCTTATGAATTGAGTAAAGCAAAGAGAAGCACATTCAAGACAAAGAATGTTCCAAGTTCGAAAGGATGGTTAAATTTGCTTTATATGGACTTATGTGATCCAATGCGGATTGAAAGCATTAACGGGAGGAAATACATTCTGGTGATCATTGACGACTATTCTCGATACACTTGGACTCTCTTTCTACGAACCAAGGATGAAACACCAGAAGTACTTAAAGACTTTCTCAAGATGATTCAACAAAACCTTCAAGCCCAGGTGATTACTGTTCATACTGACAGAGGCACGAAGTTTTTAAACAAGACACTTCATGCTTATTTTAAATAAGAAGACATCGAACATCAAACTTCTACTCCTTGAAAACCTGAACAGAACAGCGTTGTCAAAAGACGGAACCGTACTCTCGTTGAGGCTACTCGAACGATGCTTTCAGCTTCTAAACTTCCTCTATTCTTTTGGGTTGAAGCTATAGCAACCGCATGTTACACTCAGAACGGATCTTTCATTATACCCAGACATGAATATACACCATATCATATCATCAATGGCAGAAAACCTTCTCTTAAACACATTCATATCTTTGGTTGCACTTGTTACATAACCTGAGATGGTGAAAACCTCAACAAGATGAAAGAATAGGGGATTCGTGCATTTTGGTGGGATATTCTACTCGGATCTTTGTTGCCTGCGCTACACAAAAATCCTTTCCAATATATTAGATGGACGTAAAAATGGCTTTTCTTAATGGTCCACTAAAGGAAGAGGTTTATGTTGCTCAACTAGATGGGTTTGTTGATCCTGATCATCCAGAAAAAGTCTACCGTCTAAGGAAAGCTCTATATGGATTGAAGCAAGCTCCAAGAGCCTGGTATGATGAACTCTCAAATTTCCTAATGTCCAAAGGCTTTACTAAAGGTACTATTGACCCAACTCTATTCATGATAAGATACGGGGAGGACATTCTACTTGTGCAAATTTACGTCGATGACATTGTTTTTGGGTCTACAACCATAAAATTTTCTGAAAGATTTGAAAAATTAATGCATAGTAGATCTAAGATGTCTTTAATGGGGGAAATGAAATTCTTTATAGGACTTCAGATCCACCAATCCTCATGAGGTATCTTTATCAACCAGACCAAGTAGGCTTTAGAAATACTCAAAAAGCATGCTATGGATAAATGTGACAGCATTGGTACACCATTGGCTACTAAACCTAAACTGGATGCAGACTTGAGTGGCACACCCATTGACCAAACAAAATATCGTATTATAATCGGGTCACTTATGTATCTGACTTCCAGTAGACCAGACATAGTGTAAGCAGTATGTTATTATGCACGTTATCAAGCAAGACCAACAAAAAAGCACCTCAAAGAGGTTAAAAGAATCTTTAGATACTTAAAGGGTACCATTAATATGGGACTCTGGTATCCAAAGGATTGTGGCTTTGAACTAACCGCATTTTCATATGTTGATCATGCCAGATGCATTGATACTCGCAAAAGTACTTCTGGAGGAATATAGTTCCTAGGTGATAAGTTAGTCGACCGGATGTCAAACAAGCAAGACTACACTGTAATGTCATCAGCAGAATCAGAGTTCGTGGTGTTATCTGCAAGTTATGCTCAAGTAATGTGGATGAGGACATAGCTTAACGATTATGGCTTTGATTACAACAAAATACCGTTGTACTATGACTCTTAGTCAGCCATAGTAATCTCATGCAACCCCGTGCAGCACTCTCGTACCAAGCACATCCATACTCGATACCACTTTATCAAGGAACAGGTTGAACATGGTATAATAGAATTGTACTATGTCAGAACTGAATACGAATTAGCTGATATGTTTATGAAATCCCTTCCTCAAGATCGGTTTGAATATCTTATCAGACGGATTGATATGAGATGTTTAACTCCAGCAGAACTGGAGGTTCTGGCAAATGAGACTGCTTGATATATTCTTCAAACATCGACATGTAAATATTTTTGAAAAAGAAAAATACAAAAATATAAAACCTATAAAACCAAATACAAAAACATAAAATTTCAAAAAGCAAATACAAATTCAGAAAATCAAAAATTCCAAAAAGAATCTTCTCGACATGTCTCTTGGAATTGATAACATTTAAGTAACTAGAAATGATGATTAATATTGTCACGGGTTTGTAAATGAAGTTTGAGCAAGAGTTCAAAAGTTTCAAAACATGTCATTTCTAATTTTCTTAATGGCTAATGTGTAAATCAGTACATAACCCGGACTTCAAATAAAGGAAAGTCTATCTATCAAGATAACATATCCTATTAATGAGAAATCAATTTTCTTGGGTCGTGGGCTACTTTACAAATCATTCAATGGTTTGAGCTCATGGCAATGGCTTATATATGAAAAAACCATATGTTAGAAGCATTATAAAGCCAATGACAAAGAGTTGAACATAATTTTTCAAGAATTTTTCAATGACAATTCATAATCTTTCAAAATTGTGTGTTCAACACTCCTTCCCTCATAGTGTTTTCAAAGACATTCATTTTAACAAGTGGTTTTATTTTTATAAAAATTAGTCAATTGTTAAGGGGGAGTTTTTCTAAAACTAAAGTTTTAATGTTTTTGAATACATCATCACATGACAATTCTTATGTATTCAAAACATTATAAAAAGTCTCTTAATAACAACTAACTAATAATAATAACAACTCAATATAATGTTTGTTATAAGATGATCCAGTGGGTTAAGCATAATTTTTCTAGAATTCTTTAATGACAATTCATAATCTTTCAAAATTGTGTGCTCAACACTGTCTCACCTTTAATTTTATATTCATTTTACAACTTGGTATCATTTTATTTGATGTCAAACATATGTAAAATTGAGGGGGAACAAGAAGAAAACGTTCCACATAATTCATGCTATAACACATATATCCCCTTGAATTTTCAAGACAAATTTTAATCACTTGGTATTTCAAAACTAAGTGGCTTAGTGTTTAAAATAAAGGGAGAAATGTGATTAAAATATGATCTAACTAAATAATAATTAATCTGAAGACTTAAAGTTCTATATACTCTTACCCACATGTGCAAAACACTTTCGATTATCGATGCACATGTGTAGCGGGAGTTTTTCTAAAGGATGAAACCTTTAAAGTATTAAAAGTTTTGATATTACATCAAACACTTTGATTGATTTTCAAGGTTCTATGGTTACGATCAAATACCCAACAACCTATTAATTCACGACAATTCTAAAGACATAAGGTGGTTAGGTTAGGTATTAGTCCTATGATCCAACCAGAACTGGAGGGATCTACCCAAGGACAATCCATAGTTAGAAATAGCAGTCCTTAGGTATGATTGGAGATGAATGAGAAACGGGAATAATGCCGACTAAGATATGAGTTAACACTGAAACAATCACAACAAGGTATTAGTAATGAAGTCTTGGTAAAAATTAAAGGGGTTGAAGAATGAAAAAGAAATGTAAGGAAAAGGGTCTAAAGAAAGAATCCCTCCATACAACTTTAGGCAGAAACCGGGTCAATACATAATCTATTAAGATTCACAAAGATGAATTCTGGTATTGAAGGCAAGACATCATGGACCCAGTGATCAACTACACAACCCTTCCCAACCATTTAAGTTTCTCTCAACAGATACTTGTCTCATTTGTCACGGAGATACACATGACTTATATTGACTTTCTCACTCTGAGTTAGTTAATATTAAATAGGTGGCAGTCTGCTCCAGCCTCCGATTACTAAAACCAAAATGCACTAATCGAGTATAAAGCCAATATATTATTAAAATAAATCTCGTTATGACACATTCCATGATACATCAAGTTCATAAGCTGTTAACAAGAGTCCTATGCATTATCCTTGTGATTTTGCGAGAACATTCAGAGTGATATTCTTCAATATTTAAGATGATGAATAGAAATCCTTTTAGAGTTAACCTCAAATAGCTCTTCGGTAGGTGACTGGCAAGATTCTATATGAATCAAACTTGTGACAACTAGATATCGATTTTGGTCCAGTAAATGAATTGACGACTCAATCAGAAAGATAGTAACTAGTTGATTCACTCTTATCGTGATGTCTGCTTTGAGACATCCGATAACAAGAACAAGTAAGATTGGTGAATCTAATACATCTGTGTTAGAGGATCTTATGCTTTAAGCTGGAAACCCTGTCAAGTAGATTCTTCTAAATTAAATCTACATGATCACAGGTCGGTCCTCACGGAACCGAAGGTTAACGCAACCATATTCAGACGAATGACAAAGCCATATTCGTCCATATCTACTATTTATCACTAACTTTAAAATGCAGGTACAAACAACAGTGTTGCAGCCTCACTCCAGCTGACTCAGATACATTACCACATGCTCATACTCAAACTACAAAGACATATTATAAGCATCAAGAAAGCTCGAGAATTAAATAAAAAGACTTCCGCAAACTCTAATATTCAAGATCTTCCTAAAGATATCAAGATTATCAAGACAAAAATTGTCAAGGAAGACTGTTAGCAAGCTTTTAAGATGATGCATAGTATGAGCATGTTGGTCAAGATACAAGATCGCAAGGTGGCAATGAAGATAAAGACAAACAAGGAAAAGTTTTAAAGATCTCAGAACTAAAGACAAAGTCAAAAGACAATGATAAAGGCTCAAGATGAAAGATCACACAGCATGAAGGAACAAACCTACAACAAAAATAAAGTCCAAAAACAAGACTCAAGAACTCAATGACAAGACAATCTCAAAGACCTTGCTTCGGGGGAGATTATTAGCCTCAAAATATTGAGTCGAACATGGAATCTTTGGTCTTTATAAAATATATGTTGTAATAGGCTAGAAAGGGTATCGGGCTCATTTATTAATCTAATCTTGTATAAGTTATGGGCTAAAGCCCAACCAAAGTCCAATCCCGACCCATGGACAAGCCCTTTAGGCGTCCAAGTATAAATACACCTTCTCCATGTGTGGAGAAGGTTGGTTGTCTCATTTGTAAGTTTACACACACTTGTGATAATCCAATCCTCTTTTTCTTTCTTATTTTCTCTCTCTTTTCTTCTCCCTTCTTCCTACTTTCTTATCTATCTTCTTTCTTTATTTCTTGTATTTGATCTATGGTAGTGAAGTGATTATTGGTTCCTACACCGTCACTTCGCCGAATCTTCTAGGGTTTTTTTGAGGAGGTTACGATCTGACGTCGTCTTGAGTTTCTCTAATGTCGTCTCTTGTATGTTCTGACGCCGTCGCAAAGGATTACGACGCCATCTCCAGACACTGTCCGCAATTTCTTCAAAAGAGTTGGTGTAGAGTCATAGTCTCGTCTGTTTCTTCTTTAATTGAGCCCAAGTCACGTGTATTTCCTCCAAAAGCCATCTAAATGTTAAAAACGCAAAAACAAACATTTAAGTACATAAATTGGGCATAATAGCATGATTTAAGGGGTTAAATGACCCTTAAAATGCGTATAAAATGACACCTCATTGAATATCCCTACACTTGGGATTTGCTTGTCCTCAAGCAAATAGGCTTTTCTACATAGACAATAGCGATATTGGGGGCATTTAACCTACTATTCAAAAGCAGTTTACGACACAACCTTCTAGACCTCGTAATTAAAAGCACGGAATTCATATACTAGCACCTCACATAAGTGTTTGGATTCTCTCTTTCTCTCGGGTGTATAATGAATTATAACAATGTGAGAAACAAGAAAATAACACTCATTACCTGTTGTAGCATACAACTTACCATAGGCTTGGTAAAGGATCAAAGTAAGTACTAGAAATTACTATCAAAGAGGGCTTTTAAAGGGTTGTGATGTGTAGGGTGTAGGTAAACAGCAGCAGCAACAGATGGTATACACATGGGCGGTGATAAGTTAATTAACTACAAGAATACATGCTGAGGCGTTGCTAAGCCAATACTCGACTGCTCTACGGATAAGATAACGAACTAAAATACAAACTCTACATCAATCTCTTTCTTTTTCTTTTCTATTTTTCTCTTTTTTAAATAACCATAATACATAACTTGGGGTTTATAACGCACCCCTACACTTGAGTTTTTGCAAACTCATTACAATTTACTAAGCTAATGACTCGAATAGAAAGGATCAACAAACATGGAGCTTATTGAGCTCTAATGGGGGTAGTAGGTGACTTTTTCCCTAATTATTCATAGGATAAAAACTACCATGATTCCTAATTGTCCCAAAATTGTATTTATAAATGACTCGACTTAGCAACTATGTACTCTTGCAATAATTAACTGGGTTTAAAATAATGTACTAAAAGCGAGTACATACAAGGTAGGCCAAGGCGATTTGGGTGTAACAATTGGTTAAGGGTTTAATAATGCTCTTCATTAAAAATCTAGAGTCCACCAGAAATTTACGAGAACCGTGAAAAGGATAGGCTCGGAGGGGTGTATTAGGGGTATCCTGCACTAAATTTGAGTGCATGGCAAGGGTGTGGGATAGTTATATGATCGAGGTGATCATAATAACAAATACAGGTTTAAAACATGGGTTAATCCTAGTGCCTCTTATCATTTAGCAAATCTTAATTCTTACTATTCGGTCTTAGGATGCATCACAAAAACAAGTTCTAGAATTTAATACACTACCGGTACACTCATATAATTTTAAACTGATACCAATGCTCCATAAAAGGTGACAAGACCACATATACACATCCATAACGATGGAATAGATACACATGATTGCTCGATCCTTAACTCGAGAAAGCTAAAGGTAAAATTATCTTAGGTATCAAAAATGGATACTCGAATTCCTAAAGATCTAAAGGCGAACCTCACATTTTTGTATAGAATTAAAAATTTGAGGGTTTTTTTGCTAGTCATAAAAATTCTTATCCATGAGACGCGATTAATACTCGATTTTTGTCGATATGTGTCATAATTATTTTTTTATTTTTGTTAAAATTACCGTCTATCAAATATAACTTGTAAATCAATGACAAAGACAACTACACCTGGTGTAAAATCGGCGAGATAATGATATATACAACGAAACATTTAGGGTTACTCTATAAAAGCAGTAAAGATAAGATGAATGTGTTAATGTAATCAAGGTTTCTGCATGTTTTTAAGAAAATTACAAATTTTGGAAATTGTATAAAATTAAATTTTCAAAATTAATAAAAAAATCGAATTTTCACAAGTCTGGAGGCGCGACGTCGTTAGGAAAAATCTTGACGCCGTCTCTAGGCACTGTGAAAATTTCACATTCGTTTTCTTGGAAAAAATTTCTGCACGCAATTCTATTAGTTATTTCCTGTAGAAAATAATGCATAAAATGAAACGCCCCATTAAACTTACACTAGAAATTTTTTTGAAAAATACTCACAATTTGACTTTTACAAACAAACTATATGAAATTTTGAAGCAACATTAAAACAAATAACATATGCAAGCTCATTAACATTTATAAGAACAAAGTATGAAAACTCAAAAGTGAAAACTCGAAGCACGAGAGAGCTTTAAACCTTCTATGAACTGTATCTAATACACCGTATTCATTTAACTGAATACGCCGTATTTAGTCCATAACCGATACTCCGTATTCAAGATATGAATACATCGTATAAGTCCAGAATATGGATACGCCGTATTCATTAGTTGAATACGTCCTACTAATCTTGAACTTCTATACACAGTATTAATGCTCCGTTTCTGGCATAGAAACCCACTACGCCATATCCATTAATTGAATACGCCGTATCGAGTCCCAGATACAGGACCTTTGCAGAAACTGTAGATTCTGCAGAAATCCAAAAACAACACCAAAACCCAACTTTCTGTAACAGCCGTAGATATTCTTAGAATCTATAATTTTAGCAATTTCACTTTGACTATAAAGTTTACCATCATACGCCATTTCATTATCAAATTAACGAGTTTTGTAACACACAGTCCAAACATCATTTAACACCCTTACAAACATTCATTCACATTCATTATACCATTCATACTTGACCCATTTCAATACTAACCCAAAAACACATGAACAAGTGATAAAAAGACTTCAAAACATAAAATACCCAATGTAGGTCCTTATCAACAGGATCTCAATGAGCCTTAAACGACTTATAGTCCTTTGAATAAATCCAAAGATACTATGAGAGACAATAACCGTGAATACAAATATTGACGCGGAATATCAATATCTATACCAAGATGAACACAAGAACAAATATCAAACTTGCTATTACTATTACTATTTGATTGTAAATTCTCAATCAACTTCTATGTTTACAATACTATACTACGTTCCTTTTATAAGCTTAAGGAACCCTAAACGCGTTAAGAGATAATGCTTATCTCTTCCTAGATTAACGCTAAGAGATAACTATTACTATAATTACAACCAGACTTAACAGTCTGACCCAACAGTATTAACTTTAATACTGTCACACTTAAGTTAATGCTGGCAGACTTAACTTGCTCTACCAGACTTAACTTCTAAACTAACAGTACTAACTATTCAGCTATCAGTACTAACTATAACTAACAGACTTAACTTTAATACTAACAGTATTAAGTCTGTTTACAATATTTTCCTAACAATCCTCCCCTAACTTGATCTTCATTCATGAACTTCAAGTTCCTTTAAAGCAGTCTTGATCTTTAAATACTGTAAGCTTCACCTTGGGATTTTAGAGGATTGTCTTGAACTTCTGTCTTCAAAATAATAAGTCTTTATGTCTTCAAATCTTGACAGCAACTATCTTTAACACTGTATCACAACCTTGACACTTGTATACAAAATCATAAAGTTTCAGTCTATTCTCATCACTTCCAGGTGTGTTAACTCCTGTGAGAGGTGAATCATTGAAAATGTAAATGGATTTGATGTCTCTTTACCAGTTAGCCATTAACTCTGGAGTAGTCAGTTCTTTGGCCACCAGAAAGGTGTATGTCCATGGTCAACTGAAAACCATTTCAACTCTCAGTACTTGAAACATTGGTGAGTTGAATACCATATGGTTTTTGGCAAACCATTACAGCCATCAACGGATTTGATATGCCTTTACCTGTAGCCGTTTGCTCAGGGCTAGTCATGCTTTAGTATAAATACTATGGTGCATAGAATACCATACAATTTTTGGTAAATTGTCAACCATCTAATATGGATTTGCAAGTCTTTACCATAAGCCATAATCTTATGGACTAGTTATGGTTTTTCCACAGCCTTTACCACAACCAATTAAAACTTGTGGGCTAGCCAACTCTTCACTTAGACAGATATGGTGAGTTGAAGACCATACAACTTATTTGCAAGTTGTCAACCATAGAACGGATTTGAGAAGTCTTTACCAAGAGCCGTTTGCTCCTGGACTAGCCAGTCCTTATGTTGGTTAGACATGGTGAACTGATAACCATTTGTTGTGTTAGTGCATAGCACCTTCACCAAGTGTTATCCTTCTCAACTTCTATCCTAGGCTTTCAACCCTACACATTTCATTACTTTCTAATGCCTGCTTGTTTTTCCATCATTTTCAACAATCTATAGCAGTCTTCATTCATCTTTCCATCCAAAAGCTTCATTTTCAACATTGTTTTACATACCTCAGCAGGAAGTGGATATTTTCTATCAGACAACAAATAAACATCCATAGATTCTAAGTTCAAACAATGTACCCTACTAGTATCATAGTATCTCCAACTTACAATCTTTTGTTGTTCTATCTCACTCCATATAGAATCTGTGCTTAGAGGTTCTTCAAACATAATTCTTAAACATTTCCAGAAACCTTTCTCTAACTTATCCTCAGGCCCATCCAACCCATATCTATTCATAACTATCCTGTACAACTCAATAAGGTCATCCCTAGATATAGATTTTAACATAGCTCCAAAATTAATGTATACTATATCTGTTCCATCTTCTCTAACAATTTGGTATACTCCTTTTTCTCCTTGTTTAATTATCTTATAAGTAGCTACACTAGGTGTTTTCATGGCTACAGGAACAGGATTCAAAGGAGTTTCAGTACCTGTGTTAGTCTCTTCTTGCTCATCAACCTTATCTGAATCATCAGAGACATTCTCATCCACACTTGTATGCATACCTTTTTTGGCTATTTGTTTTCTTCTCTTTGTAAGCTTCTTTGTTGGTTCATCATCTTTTGCTTCATCATCTTTGTCTTCTTTCAGTCTCTTTGGAGTCTTTGTTTGAAGCTCTTCACCAAATCTTTTCAAGCTATCTTTAGTGGCTTCAAAACTTATTGGAGCAAAAGACTCAATCTGTTTTACAAGCTTGTCAAACTCTTCCTTGACTTCTTCAAAGCTCAACTTCCTCAGCTGATTTAACTTCCATGACCCTTGATTCTTTAAGTAGTTCATCATGTAAGTCTTTAGCTGTGATTGGGTCATGGGCTTGTTCCTTTTAGCTTTGGCTCTTTCTTCAGCAAAGAACTTCTTTCTTTGATTCACAAGGTCCACCATTTTCTTAGCAAAGTCTTCTCCTTGAAGTTCACTTCCAAGCATGCTCTTTGATAACTCTGCATTGGCTTCAAGTTTTGCTCTAATCAAGTCCCAATCTTCATTTGTATAGTGTTGAGCCTCAAATTGTACTTGAGCTTTTCTTTTCTTCTGTTGCTCAGTCAACTCTTCTTCTTCTGCAATCCTTTGTGCTAGAAGAGCATCCAAATGAATTTGCTCAGCCTCCTCTTCTTTTTGTAAGGAATCCAATCTTATTGCTTCTGCAAGGCTTGCTTCTTCTTGTAAGATCTGTTCCTTTGTCTTCTTTGGAGTTTCTTCACTGAGCATAGGAGCTTTCCCTTCTCTTTGTCCTTTATTTTCACCAGCAGTACTGTCTTGCTCAATAACAGTATTAAGTTCAATACTACCAGTATTAACTTTACTAGCAGTATTAACTTCAATACTAGCAGCATTAACCTCACCAGCAGTATTAATCTTTTCAGCACCAGTATTATCTTCTTGAAAGTCCAAGCTTGAGACTACTTTCTTGCCTGTAGACTCTTTTCTTCTCTTGTACCTCCTTCCTTTGTCAATTGACCTTGACTTTAAAGAGGCAACCTTTGAGAGAGTTTTGGCTGCTTCAAGAGTGTTTGGGCTTATTTCTTCCTCTTGTTCCTCCCCTGAAGCATGTGCCTTTGTTGTAGGAGGTGTAACCAGTCCTTGTTTTGAAGAATCTTGAGGGTCAGCTTGACTTTTCCTCCCTTGAACCTCAGGTTCTTCATCCTCTGAATCTGTCAAAACTAAATTCCTCCTCTTTAGAAACCCTTCCAACTTCTTCACCTTCTTGACTAGCTTCACTATTGCATTTCCCATGGTTAGCTTGGTTTGTTTAAGATCCAATTCCAGGCTATCTATTCTTGAAATCAACTTGGGAACTGTTTGAAGCAAATCATCTGTAGGCATGTGACTTGGAGCCTGTGCTTGTGATGGTGAGAAGTGATGGTGGACAGGAGATTGCTCCTCATAGATGTGCTCATCTGTTGGAGGTTCAGTCTCAGGTGGTGGTGGTGGTGGTGATGTAGGTGTAGGAATAGGTGGTGGTGTTGGTGATGGAATAGTTTGAGGTGGAGATGTAGATGTTGGGATAGGTGTTGGTGTTGTTGATGGAATAGGTGGAGGTGGAGGTATTGGTTGGGTTTGAGCTTGAGCAGCATGTTCTTGTCCTGCAATAAGGTTAGTAGCAACAAGCAACATAGAGGGCAATAAAGGTCTTGGTGCCCCTTGAAAACCCCTTTTCATATTTCCAAATATCTTTTTGGTCAGGCTTACAGCTAGATAAGGGTGTTTGTTTTCTGTTTGAATATTCAAAATTATTTGCAGAAAACGGGGATACATCAAAAACTTTTTCTTGTTCTTCAAATTGGCCATCATACCATCAAAAATGAGTTTTGAAAAATTATAAACTCTACCAGTGGATAGACAGATCAAAGCAGTAGCAATATTGCTACCAAATTGATCCCATCCACCACTTTTAGAGCTTATACAGTGCAAAAGATGGTGGACCAAATATCGCCATTGAATATTCGCCATTGAGTGTGTAAAGAAACTAGTTTCCCAAAGGTAAAAGTTCCATCAGTAGGATACCCTATTTGGCCCATGACCCTCAAAAAGGTCAGCATGTAGGTAACCATTGAAAAATTCCTGTGGCGTCATTTAATTGAAGTGAATCCCTAATTGACGCCTCAGAGATTATGTACCTTTTGGTATCAACTGTTGCACTAATTTCGAGAGACCCATCTTCTCTAGTACTTGCAACAGCACTCTGCCAAAATTGTTTCACAAGAGAATCATAGATAGTTGGATTAGCAGTTAATGCATACCTGAGGTTGATACTCGAAGAAAATCCACGATCTCACAAACCCTGCACTCCTCGTTAGGCTTTTAGCCTTTTGCGCAAAAACCCTACTTTTTGGGTTTGTCACAATATTTCAATTGAGCCATGTATACAGGTGAGACCCCGTATTAAGTACTTAGGTTTCTTATTGTAATGTAAAAATGTAGATGCGGGTACAGAACGCTTGACTATATTCGTTAGAGAGAAATGTTGTAACTTTGCAAAAGAAAAAGAGATAGCCATAAAAGAAATTAATGAAAGAGAAATCAAAACATTTATCTATATTATTGCTACTCGTATGTGGCTACTATTTAAGCCCGTAAAAATCTTCAAACGTTACTTTTAAACAGTTGGGGAAAATTTTAAATCATAAAAAGGTCAAATTCTCCCCCGGGTGCAACAGTCATTAGAACGCGGATAGGGACCCGACTCGATATGTAGTAACGCGAAGGTTGCCACTACGGCGTGGGGAAGGGGGGATCATAATTGGAAGGGTTATGCGCAAGTGTGGCTCCAGAGCATTTAGTTTATACGAGAGGCGAGAGCGCATTGCACTGCTCTTCTCGTACAGAATATCGATCTAATCACTAGAGAAGTTAAGATGTATGATGTGATAAATCATCTACGCAGTGAGTTTCATATACACAGCTTACATTACATGAGTTCTAACACTTGTAATGAGTGAAGCGGAAAGATAGATCACACCTGGAGTGAGCACGCGAGAAATTAACTACCCGTATTAAACCTACTTAACTACCAGTATTAATAGAATATAACTAACAGAATTAAGATTACTTAGCTACTATAATTAACAAACTAGACATCTAAGCCTCCCCTTAAATGGTGCTATGGATTGATCATACCAATGCTAACCACCAAGTAATTAAACCGAGGCCATCAAATGGATTGTGTCAACAATCAGCAACATTTAAGTCTGGTGTGGATTTTCTCCAACACTATGATCTCTTCTCATAACAATCCCTGATGAAATGGTGTCGAATCTCAATGTGGTTTGGTCTAAGAATGATGAGACTGGATTCTTCACAATGCAGATTGTGCTTTCATTATCAATGTGATTTTGGTAATTCATGAAGGTTGAAACCATAGTACGCATACATATTGATTTTGAACCCACAACACTTGTCCCCACAGCAATTTGCAGCACTACAAATTCAGCTTCAGTTTTGAAGTGCTACAATATTCTGTTTCTTGCATTGCCAGAAGATGATTCTTTGACCAAGCAATTGACAACCACCTGTTGTAGATTCCTGTTCTAAATTGGAACCACCATAGTCACTATCAGAGAATTGCTTCCAATCAAGAGTGATCCCTAGGGATACCATAATCCCAAGTTTTGGTTTCCCTAACTTGAAGAATCCTCTTGAGCAGCAATGAGATGAAAGTCTTGGAGTTACCTGAAAACGTGAACAAACACATACTGCATACATAATATCAGGTCTAGAAGCAGTTAAGTACATGAAGGGAACCTTATCATAAGATTCTGTACAAGTGTACATCTACATCAAAAGCTTCCTCATCCTTTGTCAAAGGCAACTTGGTCTCCATGGGAGTGATTGCAGCTTTGACATTCACAAGATCAAATTTCTTGAGTATCTCCCTACATACTTGTCTTGAGAGATAAAGATGCCTTCCTTGTCTGCTTGAACTTGTAGACCAAAACGAATGTAGTTCACCCATGGAACTCATTTGAAATCTGCTTTGCATCAAAGCTTCAAACTCATCACACCAAGACTTGTTTGTAGACCCAAAAATGATATCATCAACGTACACTTGAACCAACATGATATCCTTTTTGTTCCTTCTAATGAATAAAGTCTTGTCAATTGTGCCCCTCTTGTATCCATGCTTCTCTAGGAATGTTGATAAAGTAGCATACCAAGCTCTAGGGGCTTGGTGCAATCCATACAAAGCTTTGACCACCTTGTAAACCTTTGTAGGATGATCAGGATCAACAAAACCAGGAGGTTGTGAGACATAGACCTCTTCATCAATAGTGCCATACAGAAAAGCACTTTTAACATCCATTTGATAGACTATGAATCCTATAAATGAGGCAAAGGCTAAAAACAACCTTATAGCCTTCAATTCTTGCGACATGCAAAACCTCACTCATATGTCAATCCGCTATCGTCTTGTCTATGACCCATTGAGCTACCAGCCTCTTTGTTCTGACAACTTCTCCCCCTCTCATCCTTTTTGTTCAGGTATACCCATTTAGATACCTATCACCTTACACCATTGGTAAATCAACCAAAACCCATACTTTTGAAGCTTGAACTGCACAGTTCCTTCCTTGCATAGCTTCATCCCAGCTTCAACTTCCAAGGGCTCTGAGACTTTCCTTGTTCAAATTGAGATAAAAAAGCAAGCAAAAAGACAATGTTGTTGAATCTTTATGATTGCTTCTTTGGTGTGCTTGGATGTAACCTCACTAGAGCAGACCTTATGATTTTTCTTGAGAGAGCTTCTCGTCTGAACAGTGTATTGGATCTCCAAGGATTTGACTTTGAGGATGAGCATTGTGAATCCTTAGAGTGGGATTTGTAGGAACATCTACCTCATCTGGTAGATTGTTGAAATCAGAAATAATCCCATCATCATCATAAGAAGCCTTTTCAAAAATACCTTCACTAGATTTATCATAAATCCTATTTCAGGCATTTCATCATCATCGCAATCAGAGAAGACCTCTTTTCATGATCAGCACTAGGAGAAGATAGCTTCAGTATTGCCAGTATTAACCTCCTCAAAAGCAGTATTAAGGTTAATACTACCAGTATTAACAGGATTAGTACTGGTAGGTACTGTTGTAGGTACTGGTTCCTAAATGCTGTCAAGAGCAAGACATCCAATTCTATTCTAAAAGTCATAATGTCATCAGGAAAAAGACTTGAAATTGTGTAGAAGATGAGCGACCTCGGAGTGAGTCTTCTTTGTAGCATCTTTTTCAGAAAGAGATGTTGAAGAAACCACCATTAGGTCTGCATCCTCCATCAGTTGCAATCAATATCAATGACTTCCTTGAACCTGCAGGGTGAGCTGAATTTGCAAGAGACAGTATATAGTTCCATAGAGTCTAAAGATAGTCTAAGTCAAACATCCACTATGGCCTAATCCTGTACATTGGGTTTTTCCTCAAGAAAGTGACATGAATAGGTTTACTTCAACTGCTTTGGTGTCTAAGATATAAACCCTAAAGGCTTTACTATTACAGAGTAACCAACAAGAGAAACCCTCATCAGATTTTCCATCAAACTTTCCTATGGGCTAAGAGTATTTGAGAATGGTAACATGGCACCCAAATGGTCTTATATAGCTAAGGATTGGTTTGTGGCCAAACAAAAGCTCATAAGGAGTTTTGTTTTGAGGCTTGGTCACTCTTACCCTGTTGAAGGTATAGCAAGCAGTATTAACTGCTTCTGCCCAAAAAGTGGTAGGTAAGTGGAGTCGAGCTAGCAAAGTCCTAGCAGCCTCTATTAGGGTTCTAATCATTCTCTCAGCAACCCCATTATTGCTGAGGAGTTCTTGGCATTACTAAACTCCTGTATTTTTTTTTTTTTTTTTTTTTTTTTTTTTTTATTTTTTTTTTTTTTATACCCTTTTCCCACAGAACTCAACATAATCCTGTGTTTAATTCTGTCCGTAATCTGATCTAATGATTTTTTACTTTTTGATTAAGGTTGGGTATTCTATCTGTCTATAAAAGTCTGTAAGGATGCCACTTGTCTTCATCCTTTTTGGCTAGAAAGAAAACCCAACAAAACCTTGAACATTCATCAGTAATCCACTAGACATAACTTCCTGTGATACTCTCACAGGAAGTTGGTCCCAAATAAATCCATATGTAAGTTATGTAATTGTGTGGTCACATATCTATCAATCTTGGCCTTACAGGAGCCTGTGTTGCCTTCCCTTCGACAAGCAACACAAGTGTGGTCCCATTTTGAAACTCTTAGAAGGTACCCTCTAACTAATTAGTCCTTCACGAAGTTTATTTAAGTTTTTTGAAATTGAGTGAACCTAACCTCCTGTCCCAAAATTAGCTTCATTAGATATGAATCGCAGCTTTTGCTAATAACAAGTGTATCCTTTTGAAGAATTCAACATGTTACATATCAAAAGTATACATTTGTGTTCCTAGGAATTTAAGAAGAACCTGATTTTCATCAAAAAAAGGCCAAATCTTGAAATTCAAAGGACACAACAACACACTTACTTTTTCAGTAAAAAGTCCCTTTAGCTTTTTATCACATATCTGAGATATGGAGAATAATATAAAATGTCCAGTTCTTTCACAAAAGCCACATCAACAAAAACTAAATTTCCTACTCTAATTGTACCTTTTCCCTCTGATACTTCCTTTACATCCTCCAAATTAACAGATCCCTCTTTAGATAGTGTCTTTTGATAATCTTCAAGATGGCCCTGTTACCAGTCATGTCCCAGAACCTCACTATCAAAAATACCTCTATGCTCCATAAGCTTCAGTTAATATCCTGCGACATACAAAAAGAGATTTATTCTCTTGGGACCCATGCCTTCAACAGCTGATTCTGCATGTGACCTTGAGAAACATGAACATATGAAATCATGGATGGTCCCTCTATTGGTATTGAGGAGTGTGGTGTTGTTTTTTCTCCAAACACAACCTGCAGAGGTCTTAACAGCAGTACCCATTTTGCCCTTAACGGCATATATATTTGACTTGTATGTTGTATTCCTTAAAAGGGTCTATTTACAGGTGAACTTTGTTTTGAAAAACATTTCTTTGGACTTTTAAGATTCACCTGTGAAGTTTGGTGTGATAATACTGGTCTATTTACTCTAGCAGTATTAACATTTTGTTTGCCAGTATTAACTCTAGAACCACCAGACATATTTTGAGTGCCAGAATTAACATACATTCTACCAGAATTAACATGTTGCTTGCCAGTATTAAATCTAGAAGCACCAGACTTAAATTGAGTGCCAGAATTAAAATGCACACTACCAGCATTAACATGTTTACTACAGAAACTAACAATTTGCATCATATTAACATTTACCTACCATTTTAAATAGTTCTCAGCAGTACTAAAGTTGGGTCTAATGTTACTTAGTTGTACTGGTCTGGGAGTGAACTGATTTGCTTTATTCACCCTGTTAGTGTTAGTCCAGGCTGGTCTAGCTTGCCTTGCATCAACATGAATCACCCTTTTGCTCTTAAGAGCAGCTTCCCTTGCCATCTTCTTCTCATAAAAGTCACATCCTTAATCAATTGACTAAGACTTCCACACACAAAACATGTTTTCTACAAAAGAATATCCTGAACTAATTCCTCTTCCATTCTTTGATTCCAATTCTGTCTATTATATGAAGAAATAGGTGAGGGAGTCACTGGTGTCCTAATTGGTTGCCTAGGAGTTTTTACATGCTGTGCACAACTAGGGTCAATGTTTGTGGGGGTGTAGGCACTTGTGATTGAGTCTTTTGGGTGGAAATGGAAACCTGCTCACTAGAAGGTATAGGGATAGAGTCATTCATTGACTGAATGGTCAGTTACAGTTCCTAGCTCCCCATCACTGTCATTGGATTGACAGGTTGAGTAATGAGTGGAACTTGCATCAGACACAGCTCCAAGCTCCCCATCACTGTCATTAGATGGACAGATTGAGAAAACAATGGAGCTAGCATTAGACACTGTAGGACTAGGAGATTGAGGTTGAGGTCCAATGTTTACCATACACAGCAAAGAATCATCTAAGTCCTCAGTGCCCTAGGGGTATAATCACCACTAAGAGGATGGGACACCTTTGTAATTCTACCTGTTGAATCGTGTAAGGGGATATCATAATATCCTTCATCAGTTTTCCCTAAGAACAAAGATACCTCTACTCATCTCTTTCCTCATATCCTAGGACTTCAGCATTTGATTTTATGCATTCCTAACCTAGCATAACAGTTAGCCATCCCACAATCAATAATCTTCCAAAGATTTTTTAGAAGATCAAACCAAGAATCAACAATTTTTTGTAAAGCAACTTGTCTTTGACACTTTCCCCCCATTCTATTCTTCTATATTTTTTTAGTTTTCATCTTTTCAAAATTTGATTACTTGAAAATTTTAATTTTTCATTTAAGGAAGATTGTTTTTGTGGGAGCTTTAATCTGAGATACTACTTTTAACAGCGTAATTATGGGGCAACTAAGGTAAAAAAAATAAAAATTTGACGAGCTTACAGCTATGGCTTCTGAACACGATTGTTTAGAACCCGATCTTCAACGATTTAATAATCCAAGATCATCAGATGAATTAATGAATACTCCTTCAAAAGAGGATTTGGATAATTTGTTTGGTCCAATGTTTGAAGATTATTTTGAGCGAAAATCTTCTGATACTACCATCAATTCTGCTGTGCAACCGACTCATGATCAAGAAGACTTACCCTATACATCTTCAATCATTGTTGACACACATGAGTGATAAGTGTTAAATTGTATACATTAAATACCCATGATTTTGCCAATAAAAGCCAAAAATATGCCAAAAGATGGAAATATGTGTGCTTTTGTGTCTCAATGTGCAGGAAAGGATGTTAAAGTAAAAAAAAAGCAAAAACGAGCAAAAACCAACAAGAAACGGAAAAGACAAGTACAAGAGAGAGATTTAAGGAAAGTTATCAAAGCTGGATCAGCCGACAACAAGAGAAGAAAGTCAATGAAGACCCAATTGAAGTCAAAGGATCAATAATGATAAGTTTTCAAAAGTTCAAGGGCTCATTTGGATGTTTTGAAAGTCCAAGGACCAAAGATGTCAAAGTTAGAAAGTTGGTTTATTAAGAGGAAAAAGGAGATAGCAACTACAAGGGCCAGAAGTGTAAACTTCCAAACTAATTGGTTCCACGACCAGAAGGAAAGAATGTTATTGCTCTCAAATGGCTTTGGAAGAATAAGTGTGATGCAGATAATATTGTGGTTCGGAACAAATCTCGTCTTGTGGCTAAAGGTTATAAGCAAGAAGAAGGCATTGATTTTGAGGAGTCATTTGCTCTTGTTGTCGTCTTGAGGCTTTTCAAGATGTTCATTGCTTTTGTGCTCATTTCCGAATATCACTATCTTTCAATGGATGTCAAACGGCTTTTCTCATATGGTCCTTTGAAAGAAGAAGTTTACTGTCAGCCAACCTGAGGGTTTATTGATTCTGATTTTCCAAATCAGTCTACAGTTGAAAAAAAGCTCTTCAACGGTATCATTTTATTAAAGATCACGTGAGAGGGCGGTAATGTGGAAATTTCTTTGTCGAAATACAGAATACATAATAGCGGAATCTATTTACTAAAGGCGCTTCCAAGAATGCTTGGAGTATCTTGTTTCATCGCATTGGTATGAGATGTATGACTCCAACTCAGTTGGAAACTTTGACAAAGTTATCTTCGTAAAAAGATCATACATCACAATCATGTACATAAATATTTCAAAAATAACAAAAAGATTTGACACATTTTTCTTATTAAAAAAAAACAAACATAATTTAAAAAGAATTACAATCTTTTGTTTCATGATTCCAAGTTTCTTATTAAAACCTTTTACATTGCAAAATACGGAATCATGATCCAAGGGGGAGTTCTTACAATTTTCATTCACAAACATCTTTTTGATAATAAACTCTCATGATGACTAAATTTGGAAATGTTATATTTTTGAGGGGGAGTTTTAGTTGAAAAAGTAACAAATTTTCATTTTCGGACTATGAATTTTACATAATTGTTATTATAGTCCTTGATTAACAGGATTCAATTAGCCTTAAAACGACTTATAGTCTTTGAATAAATCAAAGTTACTATGAGAGACATTACCGTGAATACAAATATTGTCGCGGTATATCAATATCTATACCAAGATGAACCACAAGAACAAAATACTTAAATTGATGATTACTATTTCTATTTGATTGTGAAGTCTAATCAACTGGATATATTTACAATGCTATTCTTACGTTCCTTTTTTAAGCATATGGAACCCTAAACGCGTTTAGAGTAATACTTATCTCTTCCTATATTAACGCTAAGAGATAACTATTACTATAATTACAACCAGACTTAACATTCTGACCCAGCAGTATTAACTTTAATACTGCCAGACTTAAGTTAATGCTGGCAGACTTAACTTGCTCTACCAGACTTAACTTCTATTACTAACAGTACTAACTATTTTCTATCAGTACTAACTATGACTAACAGACTTAACTTTAATACTAACAGTATTAAGTCTGTTTACAATATTTTCCTAACAATCCTCCCCTAACTTGATCTTCATCCATGAACTTCAAGTTTCTTCAAAAACATTCTTGATCTTTAAACACTTTAAGCTTTAAGAGGATTGTCTTGAACTTCTGTCTTCAAAATAATAAGTCTTTATGTCTTCAAATCTTGACAGCAACTAATCTTTAACCCTTGCATCAGCAACCTTGACAATTTTGTACATCAATTCACAAAGTTTCAGTCTATTCTCATCACTTCCAGGTGTGTTAACTCCTGTGAGAGGTGAATCATTGAAAATATAAATGGATTTGATGTCTCTTTACCAGTTAGCCATTAACTCTGGAGTAGTCAGTTCTTTGGCCACCAGAAAGGTGTATGTCCATGGTCAACTGAAAACCATTTCAACTCTCAGTACTTGAAACATTGGTGAGTTGAATACCATATGGTTTTTGGCAAACCATTACAGCCATCAACGGATTTGATATGCCTTTACCATGAGCCGTCGTTTGCTCAAGGCTAGTCAATCCTTTGGCACCTAGAAAAGGTAAATTCCATGGTGGATTGAGAACCATATCAACTCTTTTGTACATGAATACATGAAACTTGTGTGAGTTGATGTACCACACTTTTTGGTACTAAAGGTTTGTCAACCATCTAATATGGGATTTGCAATTCGTCTTTACCATAAAGCCATAATCTTTTGGACAGTTTGGTTTTTCCACAGCCTTTACCACAAGCCATAAAACTTGTGGGTAGCCAACACTTCACTTTAATAGATATGGTGAGTGATCACCAACCAAACCCTACCACCCTCCAACCTATCTTACAAAAACCATACAACTTAATTTGATGTTGTCAACCATGGAAACGATTTGAGAAGTCTTCTACCAAGAGTCCGTTTGCATCTTGGACTAGCCTAGTCTTATCGTTGGTCTAGTCATGGTGAACTGTTAACCTTTTGTTGTGGTTAGGGCAATTTCACTTCACCAAGTGTTATCCTTCTCAACTTCTATCCTAGGTTTTTCAACCCATCAACTTTCACTACTTTCTATTGCCAGATGTCTTTCCATCATTTTCAGCAAAATCTTTAGCCAATTCTATAACATCATCTTTCCTTTCCAAAAGCTTCATTTCAAACATAGGTTTTACATTACTTCAGCAGAGAGTGGATAGTTTCTTTCAGGTACAACATATATAACATCCATGGATCTAAGTTAAACAATGAGACCCTTTCAGGTTATAATATATCTCAACTTCTAATCTTTTGCTGGTGTCACTAATCTCAATCAATATAGAATCTGTGCTAGAGGTTCTTAGACATAAATTCTTAGAAACTTCAAAATCCCTTCTCTAACTTATCTCAAGCCATTCCACCCCATATCTATTCATTACTATCCTGTACAACTCAGTTTAGGTCATCTCTAGATTATAGACTTTACATTCAGCACAAAATTAGTGTATACTATGTCTGTTCCATATTCCCTAACAATTTGGTATACACCTTTTTCTCCCTGTTTATAATCTTATAGGTAGCACATAGGTTTTTCATAGCTACAGGGAATAGATAAATAGGAGTTTCTTAGTACCTATGTTAGTCTCTTCTTGCTCATCATCTTATTGATCGTCCAGAATATTTTTCATCAAACATTTGTATTCATACCTTTTTCCTAGCCCATTTCTGCTTTCTTCTTTGACAGACATCTTTGTTAATTCATCCTCCTTTGAACTTCATCATCTTATCTTTTTCAGTCTTTTTGGGAGTTTTGTTTGAAGCTCTTCACCAAATTCTTTTCAAATGCTTTAGTTGTTCAAAACTTTATTGGAGCTAAAAGACTCAATCTTTTTCACTAGCTTGTCAAACTCGTCCTTGACTTCTTCAAAACTCTATTTCTTCAGTGTAGTTATCTTCCTGACCCTTGTGATGCTTTAAGTAGTTCATCCTGTAAGTTTTCAGCTGTGATTGGGTCCTTGGGCTTGTTCTTTTAAGCTTTGGCTCTTTTTCAGCAAACAACTTCTTTCTTTGATTTACAGAATCACCATTCTTTTTTGCTAAGTCTTCTACATGAAGTTCACTTCCAAGCATGCTCTGTTGACAAACTCTCATTCGCTTCAAAGTTTTCTTTATCAAATTCCCAATCTTCATTTGTGGTAAATTTGAGCCTCAAACTGCTAATTGAGCTTTTCTTTTATTTAGTTGCTCAGTCAGGCTTCTTCTTCTTCTGCAATTCTTGTGCTAGAAGGCATCCAAATGTATTTTGCTTAGCCTCCTTTCTTTTTGTAAGGAATCCAACCTGATTGCTTCTGCATGGTTGCTTCTTCTTGTAAAATTTGTTCCTTTGACTTTTGGAGTTTCTTTCACATCAGCATAGGAGCTTTCCGTCTCTTTGTCACTTTTTCTCACCAGCAGTACTATCTTGCTCAATAACAGTATTAAGTTCAATACTACCAGTATTAACTTAAGCAGTATTATCATTACTCTCCAACCAACATTATCCTACACCAGCAGTATCATCTTTTGAAAGTCAAAGCTTGAGAACTACTTTCCTTACCTTTAGTCTCTTTTCTTCTCTGTGTATCTCCTTCCTTTGTCAATGGACCTTGATTTTTTAAAAGACCGGCAACCTTTGAGAGAGGTTTCTGGCTGCTGTCAAGACGTTTGTGTGTAGTGGTTGTTGGCAGCGGCTTGGTGTGTTTGGGCTTTTATCTTCCACTTTTCCTCCCCTGAAGCATGTGCCTTTGTTGTTAGGAGGAGTATCCAGTCCTTGTATGGAAGAAGTAATGATGAGGATCATTCTTGACTTTTCCTCCCTTGAGCCTTAGGTTCTTCATCCTCTGAATCTGTCAAAACCAAATTCCTCCTTTTTAGAAACCCTTCTAACTTCTTCACCTTCTTGACTAGCTTCACGATTGCATTTCCCATGGTTAGCTTGGTTTGTTTGAGATCCAATTCCAGGCTATCAACTCTTGAAATCAATGTGGGGGGATCAGTGTGAAGCAATTTCTTCAATAGGCACATGCGACTTGGAGCCGGTGCTTTTCATGTGAGGTGAAGAAGTGTGGTGGTAGGAGATTGCTCCATCATAGATTGTACTCATCTGTGGTTAGGTTCAGTATCAGGTTTTTAGGTGGTGGTGTGGTGGTGGGGTTGTAGGTGGGTGGATTAGGTGTTTGGTGTTGGTGTTGGTAGTGGTGGTAGGTGGTGATGTATGGAATGGTGGGTGGTGGTTGGTGTTGGATTAAGGGGAGGTGGGGGAGTTGTTGTTGTTGGGAGGGGTGGTGGTGGGGGCTGATGGAAATTAAGTGGATTGGGGTGGAGAACGGGTGGTTAGTGGGGGTGGTGCGTGCTGGTGCCTCAACACCAGGGGGGGGAGGGGGTGGTTGGTTCGGGTGGTAGGAGGGCGGTGGAGATTGGCGGGTTGGTGGGTGCGGGTCGCGCGTGCGGTGGGGTGGGGGTGGATGTGGGGGGTGGTGTTGGTGGTTAGGGGTGGGGTGGGGGGTAGCTTGGGGGTGGAGAAGCGTGGGAGGGGTGGGTGTGTGGGTTGTGGTGTAGGTGGGAGGGGGCTGGATGATTGGGGTGGGGGAGGGAGGTGTGGGGGGGTGGAGACGGTGTGGGTTGGGGTGGGGTGGAGTGGCGGCTGATTCTGTGCCGGTTGGAGGTGGAGGTGACGGTGTGGAGAGGGGTGGGGGTCGGTTTGATGGTGGCATTGGGGGTGGGCGGGCGTAGGTTAGGTGGAGACGGCTTGGGGTGGAGTTTGTGTGAGCTGCTGTCGGGACCCGAAACGTTGTGTGGAACTATGCTCTGAGCGGGGCGAAGCCAGAGGGAAACTTGGTGAGGCCGCAGCGATAAGAGTGCAATCGTTCGTCTGACTTGGGTATTATAGGGCGAAAGACTATCGACGTCTCTAGTAGCTGGTTCCTTCCGAAGTTACTCAGGATAGCTGGAGCAGGCGTGCGGAGTTTCTATCGGGTTTTTAATAAAGCAGAGAGTGATAGTGGGCATCGGGGGGCGCAACGCCCTCGACCCTTATTCTCGAAACGTGAGAGGAGTAGGGACGGCACGGATGGCTTTGTGTTGATGCCGGTTGCCACAGGAATCGAGAGCTCCAAGGGGGCCATTTTGTTAGCAGACCGCTGGGCGATGCGGGATGAACCGGAAGCAGGTTACGCTTGCCCAAACTGCGCGATAACCTAGAACCCACAAAGGGTGTTGTTCGATTAAGACAGCAGGACGGATGGTCATGGTTAAGTCGAAATCGCTAAGGAGTGTAGTAAAAACTCACCTGCCCGAATCAACTAGCCCGAAAATGGATTGGCGCTAACGCGCGCGACCTCACCCTGGAAGTCGGGGCATCGCGCGCACTGCTGGGCGAAGAAAGAGAAGGCCCGATGAGTAGGATGGGCGCGGCGGATCGCTGCAAAACCCTTGAGGAGTGAGCCTGGGCGGAGCGGCGTCGGTGCGGATCTTGAGGTAGGTAGTAGCAAATATTCAATGGGAACTTTGAAGGGAGAAAGAGGGGATAGGTTCCATGTGAACGGCACTTGCACATGGGTTAGTTCGATCTAAGAGACGGGGGGAGCCCGTCGATAGCGACGTTTCGCGCGAGCTTCGAAAGGGAATCGGGTTAAAATTTGGTAACGGACGTGAGGCTGACGGGCAACGTTAGGAGTCCGGAGAGATCGGCTGGGGTCCTCTTACGGGATGAGTTATTTTTCTGTTTAACAGCCTGCCCACCCTGGAAAACGCTCAGTCGGAGGTAGGGTCCAGCGGTGGAAGCGCACCGCACGTTCGCGCCTGGTGTCCGGGTTAGCGCCTCAGGCGGCCCTTGGAAAATCCGGAGGACACGGTGCCTCCCCGCCCGGTCGTACTCATAACCGCATCAGGCTCAAGGTGAACAGCCCTCTGGTCGGGATGGAACAATGTAGGCAAGGGAAGTCGGGCAAAAATGGATCCGTAACCTCGGGGAAAAGGATTGGCTCGTGAGGAGGGCTGGGTTTACGGGCGAGGAGTCCCAGTTTCGAAACCGGCTCGGCTTGTCGGCGGACTGCTCGAGCTGCTCACGCGGCTGTGTGAGAGGGGTCCGCGCGTGCGGCCGGGGGGACGGGACTGGGAACGCTCTTGTCGGGGGGCCTTCCCGGGCGACGAAACGCAGCCAATCAGAACTGGTGAACGGACAAGGGGGAATCTGAATCGTTTAATAAAACAAAAGCCCATTGCGATGTCCCTGCGTATGCTAGCATGTGATTTCTGCCCAGGTGGTCTGGAAGGTGCTAAGAGAAGAAAATTCAACCAAGGCGCCGGGTATAACGGCGGGGTAGTAACTATGACTATCTTTATGGTAGCCAAGTTGCCTTCGTCTCATCCTAATTAGTGACGGCGATGAATGGATTTAACGAGATTGCCACTGTCCCTGTCTACTAATCAGCGAAACCACAGCCACGGGAACGGGCTTGGCAGATATCCAGCGGGGAAAGAAGACCCTGTTGAGCTTGCTCTAGTCGACTTTGGTGAAATGACTTGAGAGGTTGTAGTATAAAGTGGGAGCCACGGGCGGGGGAAAAGTGAAATACCACTACTTTTAACGTTATTTTATTATTCCGTGAATCGGAAGCGGGGCACTTGCCGCTGCGCTTTTGTTTACCAAGGGCGAGCTTCGGGGGGTCGATCCGGGCGGGAAGACATTGTCAGGGTGGGGAGTTTTGGTATGGGGGGGCACATCTGTAGAAGAGATAACGCTAGGTGTCCTTAGAGATGGCTCACAGAGAACAGAGAATTGTTCGTGTGAACAGAAGGGTAAAAGCTAGTTTGATTGTGGATTTCAGTACGAATACGAACGTTGAAAGCGTGGACTAACGATTCTTTAGTTTTGTCGGATATGTGAAGTAGAGGTGTCAGAATAAGTTACACAGGGAAAACTGGCTTGTGGCAGAAAGCGTCATACGGAGCGTTGCCTTTTTATCTGCGTTGTCTGCTCTTCCTCTCGATTGTGAAGCGCAGAAGTCAGACCAGTGTTGGTTGTTCACCCCACCAATAGGGAACGTTGAGCTGGGTATTTAGACCGTCGTTGAGACCGGTTAGTTTACCCTACTGATGACCCTGTTGTAGTGTGGGCAATAGTAATACAGACGCCTAGTAAGAGAGTACGCGTTGGATTACACAATTGGTCATAGCGCTTGGTTTTGAAAAGCAGCTGGCAGTCGATTAAAGACGTGTGCTGGATTGTATGAGCTGAAAGCCTCCATAACGTCGTGATCCGGGACTGAGAAGCGGACGCGTGTGCCCGGGTGCTGTTTGTCGTACCCGCAGTAGGGGCCTCGGGCCCCCAAAAGGCACGTGACGTTGGCTTAAGCTCGTGCGTACGGATGTGTCGTGGTCGGGCCGCTCTATGAAGTACAATTCCCATCAGTGGCGGGTAGATCTTGCAGACGATAACTTAACTACGCGGACGGGGGCATTGTAAGTGGCAGAGTGGCCTTGCTGCACGATCAATGAGATTCAGCGGCGTTTCGCTCGAGATCGTGATCCTCTCCCCCCCAATACATGCTCACTTATTTTTGTTCCTTGGTATTTTCCTAGAGGTTTTGTATCTTAGAACGCAAAGATTTTGACCAAGTGTTGAGAATTATTTTGTTCATACATCGTTGGGGGTTGAGAACTTTTGCATAGTGTTGGCAGAGACGACGGGACCTATCTCAGTTTGGCAAGTGTCGGTGTTTTACCTAAGAAAGCAAGAAGTTGCTAGTGGTTGAGGAAATTTGTTCATTCGTCGTTGGTGATGAACATTTGCAGTGTGGGTAGTTTTACTTGACTTGAGATGAGTAGTAGGAGCGAAAAAGAAGTAAGAATTCCAAATCTTTATGAGTATTTCATAAACGTTGGTGATGTTTACGTGTGCTGAGGTAGTTTATTGTTGTTTTAATATATGTAGTAATATAAATATATTTTTTTTTTTTGTGTTTTTTACGAAGGATAAGTCCATTCTTCGTAAGTGAAACTTTTTTTCACAAAAGGCAGACCATCTAGGAGCTACTTAGTTGTGATATCGGGTAAAATAAGGGGGTGCAAACACGAGGATGGGGTACCAGCGGGGGTCGCCAAGCCAAGTACTACTCTCGCCCTAGCACGCTTAACTGCGGGAGGTTTGGATGGGAGTCGCGGGAGGGCATTATGCTAGGTATGATCGCACCGTCATAGTTTGCGAACAAGGTTATTATGTTATAGTCATTCGGAAGCAATATAGAAACTTACATGTCGTCGTTCCGTTTATGCTGAGCGCGGCCGGAAGTTCGTTGAGAAACGATTTAATTCGCTTTAAAATATGGTAATTCGAAGAATATATCAAAAAAATATGTTTTAATTCAAAAAATATCGTCTCTAATCGCGACTGGACCCGAGGTGAAAGTTACGGGTCGCTTTTATAAGTTATGTGCCGACCAAGACCGCCGGTAGTCGTTTGTGAAAGAATTAACGGGAAAGTGTCGTAGCAAACACCTGAGACTGGCGATTCATGCCAAGTTAGTCACAATGATACGCTCAAGATTACGAAAGCTCGAATAACCTTGTCGCGAAAATGTCATTCTCAAAGTCAATCATTGATATCAATAACATTCATCGCTTGCCAACTTGCTCGCAAAACGTCGAAAAAACTAAACCCGCGAGATACAACACATCTCAAAGGTGGTTACACTGAAAGCCGCGATATTATCATTCCAAACTATGTTCATTATCTCCGTCGTCCCAAGAATCGTCGTAGCCTAATCGGCCACGTTTCGTCGACTTCCGACTCGATCGTCACGTGACGCCACGTTGCAAAGCAGACCCCCCCTCATCGAGAAATCCCAAAATGCATTTTTTTTTTTTTTCAAGTCTCATGTTTCTTCTAGGAGATGGCGCACAAAAAATTCGGCTCAATCCGACGTCTCAAACGAATGAGTTATGTGAAAATACAAAATAGTATGACTCCTCAAAAATTTAATGTCTGTTCCTGTCAATTAAGTTTTTTCTCAATAAGTATATTTTGGGGGTACCATGGTCTCTCGCTCACCTTGGTGGCCCGACAAGGGTGAGGTTGGCAATCTGATTCGAGGTTCCTCATCGTTTCTAGGCCGTGTAGACAACCAAGGATCCTAAGAGAGAGGAAGGAAGATCGGAACCGATCAAGGTTCATCGGCCCGTCGTATAACAGACCGACCAAGGTTCTCAGTTTGCGTAAACCTGCCCCGACAGGGTCCTTCGGCACGTGCTTAGCGACCTGACCAAGGTTTTCCTTCGCACGACGTAAACCGCACGACGGTTTCTCGCACGGCGTGCGACTTGACCAAGTTTCCAGCACGTGTAAACCTGCCCCGACGGTTTACTCGCACGGCCTGTAGCTAGCCGACTTGCACGGTTCTGCACGTCGTAAACCTGCCCCGACGGGTTCCTCGCACGTCGTTTAGCGACTTGATAACTTTGCCGTTGTCGCACGACGTTAAGACCTGCCCCGACGGTTCTCGCACGTCGTAGCGGACTTGACCAAGTTTCGCGCGCTGAGGGTAAAACATGCCCCGCACGGTTCCTCACACGGCGTATTTCATAGCGACTTGACCAAGGTTACTCGCATGGTCGTTAAACCTGGCCCGGTGGGCGGTTTCTCGCCGTGCGTAGGTAGCGACTTCTGACTAACTTTCCTCGCACGCGACGGTGTGTGAACTCCTGCACCGCGTTTCTAGGTGCACGTTCGTAGCGACTTGGACCAAGTTTCCTCGCGACGACGTAAACCGTGCTCCCGACGGTTCTTGCAGTGCGTAGCGACGATGAGCATGTTGTCCTCGTACGCGGTAAACTGCCTACGGTTCCTCACACGTCGTAAGCGACTTTGACCAAGGTTGACTCGGCAGTGAGAGTAAACCTGCCCCGCGACGGTTCCTCGCCCGTAAGTAGCGGTACTTGACAAGTTTCGGTCGCGCACGGACGTTAAGTGATTTGCCCGACGGTTTCTAGCCGTCGTCGTAGCGACTTGATCAAGTTTTTCTCGCACGAGGAAACTGCCCCCCCATAGACGCGTGTCGCTCGCACGTGCATTAGCGATTTGGAAATAAAGTATGACTCCTCAAAATTTAACTGGTCTGGTGCTGTCGCACATTAAGTTTTTTCTCAATAAAGTATATATAGGGGGTGGGGTACCATGGTCAGCTCGTCACCTTGGGGCTCCGACGGGTGTGTAGATGGCTATATGATTCGTGGTTCTTCATCGTTTGCTAGGCCCGTCGTGACCAACCAAGGTTCTGCGGCGTCGGTAAACATGGCGCCCGACGGTTTTCTCGCACGTCGAGTAGCGACTTGACCAACTTTCCGGTGGCGCACGGCGTTAAAACCTGCCCGACAGTTCCTGCACGTCGTAGCGGGGACATGGCTAAGTTTTCTCGCCTCGACGTAAAACCTGCCCCGGTGTAGCGGCTCGTCGCACGTTCGTAGCGACTTGAAAAAAAGTATGACTCCTCAAAAATTTATTGTCTGTTCCTGTCACTTAAGTTTTTTCTCAATAAGGTATGATATAGTGAGGTAACTGGGTAGGGTTGGAAGGTAATGAAGGATTAAGTCCGGGCACTGAGTCGGTCAGTATGTGTCCCGATGCTGTGTGTTCCTTGCTTGGACGCCGATGGCAAAGACTGGTGCGCCCCTATCGGTGCTTGCCTCTCGCAAGGCGTCGGCAGTGGCGATAGAATCAAGCCTGCGCGTGACCCGCGTTTACCTTTTTTAAGAAACTTTTAAAATAAGCTTTGTCCAAAAAAACTTTTTTGAAAAAAGCTTTTCAAAAATAGCTTTAAAAAAAAAAATACTTTTCAAAAAAAAAACTACGATAGGTATCGAGTCATTAAATTGCGCGGGTGGTGGGTTTCGTTGCTTGTTGATCTTGCTTATGTGAGTGCTGCGAAGGGGATTTGTTTCTCATGTTGCTTGAGTTGTGCTCGTGACGATGATGTATCCGTCCTTATGCGATGATTTTGTTGCTTTGACCGTTTGGTGTTTCGTGTCTTAAGATTTGGTTGCTTTCTTGAGTTTTGCTCGTGACTCCTCGTATGTCATGGTTACTGAGTTGTTTGGTCTTTGTTGCCGGGGCATGGTTAGCGACTTTTTCCCTCTACGTGGATACATTGGCAAGTGATGCATACTGTTGGGTCCGTTTCGCTTGATTTTGCATCGATCGGTTGCATTCTAGGGGTCGTGTTAGGCTTTTGGTTGCTTGCTTGTGCTTTTGGCGTGAAGTCGGGTTGGCTTCAAGTATGGTGGCTTCGGGGGCATGATGTCGTAAAGGTGGTGGATGAAGTGGTGTTTTGTTTGTTACGTGTGGTTGGCTTGCGGCGCTTGCAAAAACTTCCATGCGTTTCAAACCTTTTCAGTTATTCGACAAGGCTGTATCGCCTTGAACGAGTTGCGTTTACTGTATTGAATACGGTGGAGTGGATCTATGGTATCGATTGTCTGGATTCAAAGTTCATTTCGTCTGGAGTTGCATTTGCTTTGGGTGAGGCAAGGAGCGCGGTGCGTGTGGGGTGGAGATGGTATTGGGTGAACCATGATGCGGTCTCTTTGATCCACTTTGTTGAGAAGAATGTTTCAACTTTGTGGGCACATTGAGCATTGCTTGGTTCTTAGTCATTACGGAAACATGATAGTGGGGAGGGACTATCGATTTTCTTGTTTGCCCGCTCTTAGGCGTTCTCGCTTCCTAAAACGATTGTGCTTTATGTGTTTGGCTTTTCCATGCGTGGTGAACTACGTCGAAGTGGAATGCTACTGGTTGATCCTGCCGTAATTGCGTCTCATATGCGTGTCTCATGATTAAGCCATGCATAGTGGAAGTATGAAGCAAATTCAGACTGTGAAGAACTGCGAATGGCCTTAAATCAAGTGGTTTTGAGTGATTTGTTTGAGATGGGATCTGGCTACTCGGATCAACCGTAGTAATTCTTAGAGCTGAATACGTGCAACAAACCCCGACTTCTGGATGAGGGGTATGCATTTAGTTAGATCAAAAGTGTCGACGCGTGGGCTCTGCCGTTTGCTGCGAGGATTCATTGATAACTCGACGGATCGCACGGCACTTTGTGCCGGCGACGCATCGATTCAAATTTCTGCCCTGATCAACTTTCGATGGTCGGGATGATGGGGCTATATGGTTGGTGACGGGTGACGGAGAATTAGGTTCGATTGCGTGTGAGGGAGCCTGAGAAACGGCTGACCACATCCAGGGAAGGCCAGCGAGGCGCGCAAATTACCCTATCTGAGACGGGGGAGTTAGGTTAGTGACAATAAATAACAATACCGGGGGACTCTATGTGAGTTCCTGGTAATTGGTATGAGGTACAAATTAATTTCCCTAACGAGGATCCATGGGAGCGGGCAAGTCTGTTCGCAGCAGCCGGCGGTAATGTCCAGCTCCAATTGGTATATGATTTAAGTTGTTGCAGTTTTAAAAAAGTCGTAGGTTGGACTTTGGGTTGGGTCGGGACGGTTCCGCCTTACGTGTTGCACCGGTTTACTCGTACTTCTGTCGGCGGTGCGCTCCTGGCCTTCAGGGCTGGGTCGTGCTCCGGCGCTGTTGATTTGAAGAGAATTGAGTGCTCCAAAAGCAAGCCTTACGCTTCTGTATACATTAGCAAGGGGG
>BQNB010049482.1:17641-42019 GCA_026074375.1 Tanacetum coccineum | reverse complement strand
TTAGAGTTTAATTTTTTAAGAAGAAAAATACAAAATCGAACATAAAAAGGTAACAAACTTATATCAGTGGTGTGTTTGGTAGGGAGAAATGATGAGAAATAGATTTAGTTTCATTTCTAGGTTGTGTTTGGCGAAACGTAGCAGTAGCAGTAGCGGAAAGCAGTAGCAGTAAGCAGCAAGCAGTAGCAGTAAGCAGCAGCAGTTAGCAGTAGCTGTTTGTTAAATAAAAGTGTTTGGTAACGTAGTTGTAGCGGTAATTATAAATGTTAAATGACTAATAAAGACACATACACATTAACATAAAAATTATTTAAATAATTAAAGGGGGGCATATATGTCATTTGAGAGCCAAACGCTAGCGGCTAGATCTAAATGCTTCTTGATGAAGCGTTTTGGATAGGAGCGGTTCCACAAAATTCAACCGCTAGTTGCTCGTTGCCAAACAAGCATTATATTTAAACCGCTAGCCGCTTGTCGCTAGTTGCTTCAAAACGCTCTCAAACGCTTGATACCAAACATACCCTAACAATTAAAGAATCACATTGTTCTTTTGCATGAACACGTAACGGTTTAATTGAATCGTAAAGTTCTTTGTAAGTCTTTTTCAAATGCTCTTTTTCTTTGTGTAACTTCTCATTTTCAGACAATAATTTTGACACACTATGCTCCAATTCAATGTTTATTGTTTCAATCTCATCAATGTCCTTTTTCACTTTAGCAGGATTCACATTTTCTCTCAACGAATGAATTGTTTGCTTTAGTTTGCTGATGACAGTGTCCTTTGCTTGTAGCTGAGCTTTCAAATCACTTTGTTCAAAATATTCTTGAATTTCAGGATGATTTTGATTATCACTTGATTTGTCTTTTTGAAACATTTCTTTATTTAGTTGCATGGCAACATCAAGAGAAAGGCAATGTTGTTCGAGGTTTGAAAACCGTTTTGAAAGTTTAATATAGACATCATTCGTTTTGACAAGTTCAACTTCAAGTTCCAGGCACTTATTACACGTATCCACAGAATCCTCGTTCTTTTTCTCAGAATCACAAATGATAACAGAAAAATTCAACACAATATTCACAATTTCTTGAGATATGATTTTATCCAAGAATCAATCCTTTTCAATCAAAAATTGTTTTTGTTAAATTTCGCAACATTTCTTGTCTACCGAGCATTGTTCACAGCTGCTTCCATTTGGGTGAAAACAGTTTGTACTTCAGTAATTTCATCATGAAGACCTTCATCAAACTCTTTAAAAAATCTTTTAACAAGTTTAACCATTGAATAATTTCGGTTAGAAAAACCTTTTTGGTATGTTCAAAGCCTCACGACCCTTCAGTGATAGCATCAGGTGTGGTTCTTACTTTTACCACTTTGTAAAAACTAGCAAGATGAAATTGATGACATCAAATAACGTCACTTTTATAGCATCATTTATCCCATGCGAATAACCCATTTTATATAATTATTGCAAGAATTGTTACTTAATCATTTGTATTTAAGATTTGCAGTAATTATGAAGTACTTGGTGAAGATTAGCAAAAAAGGCACGCATTCTAGAGCTTAAATGAAGACTTGTGAAGAAACTGACTCTGACATCCTATACGCCGTATCCATCAAGGAAGATACGGCGTATTTGTGCCTGCACTTCACAAGAAACCACAAAGATACAAAGTCTAATACACCGTATCCAGGAGAACTCTATACGCCGTATTCAATATAAAGTAATAAAATATTCTAGAAGATATCAAACATGGTCCCTACTCTAAGAAACCCTCAATACGCCATATCCATCTCTCTTGATACGCCGTATAGACCAAATTCCAGAAAGTAAAAATAGAAAACCTAAAAACGGGTTTTCGATGTGCTTGATCATATTTTTGACACCTTAACCACAAAAGTCAATTTTCAGAAGACAAAAAGAGCAGAAGAGGTCAAGCAAAGCTATTAATTCCATAGAAAACACTTTGTAATCTCATATACTCTAGTAATTGTTTGATTTTTAGTATCATTCGTTTAACTCGGTTAGTTTACATTGGTTGAATTATTACTCTTGTATTGATTATGACGTTTGAGGGCTAATACCCTTGGGTATTAGCCATTATTATGAAGATTTGAATGTTTGGTTTGTTTATCTTGAATGCTTAATTTATCGTTGACTGCTTGTTTATGTTTATCATTTTATACTTGTTTACGTGTTTTTGTATGCGACATATCATTCAACTGGATCTAATGATAGCTAGATGCTGGGATGGCTCTCTATATAGTGATTTATATATCTAGACCAATAGGATCACAAATAATGACCTATCTTTGCCTTTAGATTAGTGAGCTTAGTTGGACCGGCAGGTGACCTTTGGGATCAACGAGTACATTCTTTATCAATTGGTAAAGACTTGTCAAGTGGACTACTAGTATATAAATTGCCGTTAAGCAGTAAGTAGGTAAAGTCTCTATGAGCTAGGGTTTAACAAGATCACCATTGCTTTAACCCCTAAGATAGATTATAATCAGTAAATAGGATGCTTTATGCGGATGCGTTTAATTATGATAGAATTCTACGTGTCTAGGTCTTAGGAAGAAGTACCGCCTAAGTCTTAAGAATGATACGCCGCCTCGAGATAAGCATTCATTGTACTAAATAAACAAACCAACGTTTGATTAATCATGGTTAGTACAGTTTTCTTATATTTGGATAGACCGCTATTCTATCTTTTGTTTGTCTGCTTGCGTGTGTTGTTGTGTCTTAAGTTGATCTAAGTTACCACAAACCTGTGCCAGTCTCTCAAGCTGAAAACCCCTCTTTATCCATTAGAATTAGGATTAACATAGGTTTAGCATAGGTTTAACATAGAATAGAATTAACGTAGTTTAAATTAACTTTGTTTAGTTAACCAAAATATTGATAAAATAAAAGATTAGTTCTCGCTCTTAGTGATCGACACGCTACTTACCACGAAACTCTATCTAATCGGGTACACTGCCCGTTAAAGTGTTGTTTTAGATAAAGTAGGAAAAATATAAATTCAAAACTTGAATACTCTGAAATAAACCCTACACAACAGCACATCAAGTTTTTGGCGCCATTGTCGAGGAGTGAAATTTTATTCTTGACTTTTATTTAATATTTTAGTTTTTAATATTAGATTATCTTAACCCCTAGGATTAGTGTAATTTAGATTAATTAGCGTAATTTAGATTAGTGTAAAATTCTGTAAAATTATGTATATTTGTTTTTAAATTGTTTGCTCGTTTTATTTGTGTGTTTGTTTTAATTGTTTTCTATACACTGTTCTGGTCGATAACCTGATACGGCATATCCACTTCCATTGAATACGGCGTATCTAGATTTCTTACCCAATACAATGTATTCATTCAGTAGATTGATACGGCGTATTCAGATCATTTGAATACGGCGTATCGACCGTCTGATACAGTAACAGAAGCTGATTTTTCATATTCGATTGATGTGCTTGATTTTTTTATCTTTCTTCCGAGCAAATCCTGCTGATATTTTTACCGTTGTTATAGGTAGTGCTAATAACGGAATATTGATTGAAGAAGAGACGACATAAGTTATGATGGAGCTAATTTAAATGAACGCATGGAAAAAGCTCAAACTGAATCAAGTCTAGCTAAACCAAACACCAACGATGATATGAATATTGAACTCAGCAAGGAGTTTTTGATGGAGTTACAAAGTAACGCATACTACGGAACGTTTGATGAAGACGTGGTCGACCACATTGCTAAAGTTCTGCCAAAGTTCTTGCATTGCTCGATTTAATTAAAATTCCTAATGTGGACTCCCATAGACTACGCATGAAGGTTTTTCCTCTCTGACTGGCTAATGATGCAAGACAATGGTGGATAGATGAAGGTAGGGGTGGCAGTAGGGTGGGGTTAACCCGACCCGAACCCGAACCCGATAAGGCTTATCAGGTCGGGTTAAATCAGGTTAAAAAATCTTATCGGGTTGTTTTGACTCGAACCCGATAACCTGATAGTGTTATCGGGTCGGGTTCGGGTTAGATTATTATTGTTATCGAGTTATCGGGTCAACCCGATAAGACCCGAAATTCAATATTTGTTTTTTTCTGCTAATATTTTGAAAAGCTAAATCCTTATTATTCAACTTATTCTACTTTTATGATGATCATGGTTGTGTTGTATTCTAACTGCATCAGTAACCATTGTGTATATCAAATAGTCAGTAAAGTAATGATGCATCAGTAACTATTTTGATTTAGAAGTTACTCATGAAAGCTACGTTTTTATTTTTATTTGTAGAGTAAGGATGCACCAAAAGCCTCCTAACAGTCGGCTAAGTAAATAAGAATTGATGTATCATTAGCCATGTAAAGGCAAGCTAACTTAAAAAGAGTAAATAATAACATGTTACAATCTTTGTTATGCATACATAATCACATCTTTCAATAGTAATTTTAGGTTTTAAAATATGTCAGCTATTACTTAGGACAACATATGAGCGCGAGTTAAGTTAAATACATTCTCCAGTGACTTCACCCGACAACCCGAATCACCCGACCCGACATAACCCGACCCGAATACCACCCGAACCCGATAACCCGATTCCTTATTGGGTCAGGTTACGGGTGAGTTTTTTAAAACTAAAACCCGACTTAACTCAACCCGATAAGACCTGATAACCTGATAACCCGACCCGATAACACCCCTAGATGAAGGGGATGGCAAAATTACCACTTGGAAAGAACTTGTTGAGAAATTTTTCTGTAAATTCTATCCCCTATCCCGCAATGGCGAAGATGAAATGTTAGAAGAAGGTGATAACCGGGGACTTGATCCACTTGAATTCATATCCCGAGTAAATTCAATATTCAAAAACATAGGATAGAGGATGGAATGACTAAAAAAGCATTATTGCATTCTTAGATAAATGAAAATTGGAATAAAGAACCAATGAATGGCATAGTATCAAGCGACGAAGAATAAGAGGAATTTGATTTTGGAAACCCTCCTAATACTATTGACTCATTCTTCAAGCCTTATTTGAATGCTCAAGAAAAGAATGAAATTGAAAAAAAGGATGAACGAAGCCAAATGAAGTAAGGGCAACAATAATATTCTAAACAAAATGCCTGAATCTGACAATCAGAATAATGAGCAACCTAGTAAAAGAGTGTGCAAAGCCAAGAAGTTTGAAGCAATAAAGTATTCATTAGGACCTAACGAATAATACATTGCTATTAGATCATGTGAATACAATACTTGGGAAAGGAACTAAGATAGTGTGTCTTACATCTACCAAGATATTTTTTGAAAAAAGGACAAGGGGTAGACCGTGACGCGCGCCATGTAGATGAAGGAAGTTGAAGAAAAAGTCTAACTTAAAGACTAGCTGAAAGAAAAGTGCTTCCCGGGAGACAACCCGAACAATTTTTATTTACTTTTATTGAGTTTATCTTCCCAGACATCAGTACGGCGTATTCGCTCCATACCATACGGCGTATTGAATGTCTGGACGTTATCAGTCCTTTATTTTTTTGCATTTAAAACTTTATTGTCAGTTCTGTCTATACGGCGTATTCATGCACATGATATGGCGTATTCATGCACATGATATGGCGTATTTAGTAGACTGTCTCGTATTGATTCTTTTTACAGGTCTTTCTATATGGCGTATATTGGTTTTTGGATACGGCGTATTGACTGCCTGTATAGTTTATTTATTTTTTATTTTTTTATTAACCGTAGGATACCCGAGATGAGATTTTGCATGTTTTTCCTATATTTTGCACAGGACCTCACTGGAAAAGAAATCAACAAAGTTGGTGAAGTATCGATCATCTAAAATCCTCTGTGTGTTGTAGTCATGCTGGTATCCAGGCGCATTTACAACACACACTCTTTTTCATAAACTTAACTTGGAGAATCTACCGAGCAAAACATCAGGGAAGTTTCTCGTTCTAATTATTTTAAATTCCCGTTTTTAATGTTTTATCTATACAACGAAGACGTTGTATAATTTAAATGGGGGGATGGGAATTAGAACGTTACTTGTCCTAATTTTTACATTAAAATGCTTAAATTCTGCTCAAATTTAAAAAAAATCAAGCATACTTTTATGAAATTACTAGTTACATAACCTGCACACATAACCCTTATTAGATATTGTGAGGATTCAGCCTTATCCGTTTCCAAATGTTTACTCAAATCCCATAAAATTATGAGTGTGTCGGTGATGTTATAGACTTTAGAACTTGGCTTGGTATATCTATTCGAGACCACAATAATAAGTACTATGGATTTAGATGGAGTAACTTGTTTAAATTAGTAAATTTCTAGGATTACACCCAAAAAGCCTTTATATGTTATGTTATTAACTAACTACACTGGTTAGTTAACCCCCGTATAGACCCTTTGTTTACTCTCATTTTAAGAGTAAGATACCCCTAAAAAAACCAGTAGAGACAATCCTTTAGGATAACATCAACTATTTGTTTCATTACACATTAGCCTATCCTGTTAGATTAAGTTCATTTATCAGTTGCTAGTTGCTTAAAGTGTAAAGTATGTATTTCATGTGTCTTGTATCAATTTCTATCTCTGGTATGGTTGAGAAATTTGCACATTGCAATGGGAATGTAAAAAGTAGTCAAAACTCATGTATTTTTACTTCCATCACAATTATTAGAACGTCTAAAGAATGAAGAATCATGGAAGAAAATATCCGGAGTTATTATGATCGTAAAGATGGTGAAATTACAACGAGATTCACAGTATTGTTAAAAAAATTAGAAAATTGCAACAAAAAAGGAGGAAAGTTTGAAGATAGTCAGTTCGTTAAAGCTTAAACCGATGAAATTATTTGAAGGATCGATTATTTGTTGATAGATGGTTATAAATCAACGATGTAAAGTTTTGTATAAAGTGGTAGATATTGCCACTTGTCTTTGTAAAAGTATGTAAAGTATGGGATAATTGGGAGTTAACCGTTACGAGAACGCCAACTTAGGTTGTTGTTTTTGATCTATGATCAAGACGTTTGTGTATATAGTTATGTCTTTATCATGGTGACGGTCGAGGAAAATTATCTAGTAACTTGTACCTTATCTGTTTGGACTTAATCTATTTGTTTAGTAAATTTTTATTTAACAACAATTTATTTCTCTTTCCTAATGATTAACCTTAGATTTTACTCGAATGAGGATCTGATCGAGTCACGCATGTCTATTCTGTCGTTACGGCCATGTATGTATGATTCAACTGCCTTGTTGGTTTATTACTTTTGATGAAAGTTAGAAGATCCATACCCTATATCATTCTTCATCCTAACCCTTGGTTAAACTTGAATGAAGATGTGATTGAATCACGCATGTCTATTCCGTCGTTACGGACATGTATGTGTGATTCAACTGCCTTATTGGGGTGGTACTTTTGGTGAAAGATTGTTAGAATGATCAACCCTAAGCCTTATCATAAAAATCCAATTTACCTTTATAAACTTGTTACTCCTTAGCTCTAATGGTAGAGATGTGTATCCTTGCCAAGCCGATGATAGAATACTCGTCACGACCGAGCAATTGAGCTAATTAGTTACATGTTACCGCATAGATTACTTGAGTGATTTGAGTGTTTTCATCTTCCTATTTCGTGAGGTGTTTGGTTGTGTACTTGTAATTGATCAAATAAATGCTTAACGTAAAAAATCCTTAGGGGTAAATTTTCATAAACTTCTAAAGTCTACTTAAGGACAAGTAGGATTCAAGTGAGGGAGGATATTTGATGACATCAAATAACGTCACTTTTATAGCATCATTTATCCCATGTAAATAACCCATTTTTATAATTATTGAAAGAATTGTTACTTAATCATTTGTATTTGAGATTTGTAGTAATTATGGAGTACTTGGTGAAGATTAGCACAAAAGGCACGCATTCTAGAGCTTAAACGAAGATATTTGAAGAAACTGACTCTGACATCCTATATGCCGTATCCATCAAGGAAGATACGGCATATATGTGCCTGCACTTCACAAGAAACCACAAAGATAGAAAGTCCAATATGCCGTATCCAGGAGAAATCTATACGTCGTATTCAATATAAAGTAATAAAATATTCTGAAATATATCAAACGTGGTCCCTACTCCAAGAAACCCCCGATACGTCGTATCCATCTCTCTCGATACGCCGTATTGAACAAATTCCAAATAGTATAAATAGAAAACCTAAAAATGGGTTTTCAATGTGCTTGATTATATTTTCGATACCTTACCCACAAAAGTCGATTTTCAGAAGACAAGAAGAGCAGAAGAGGTCAAGCAAAGCTATTAATTCCATAGGAAACACTTTGAATCTCTTATACTCTAGTAATCGTTTGATTTTTGGTATCATTCGTTTAACTCGGTTAGTTTACCTTGGTTGAATTATTACTCTTGTATTGATTATGACGTTTGAGGGCTAATACCTTCGGGTATTAGCCATTATTATGAAGATCTGAATGTTTGGTTTGTTTATCTCGATTGCTTAATTTATCGTTGATTGCTTGTTTATGTTTATCAGTTTATACTTGTTTACATGCTTTTGTATGTGACCTATCAATCAACTGGATCTAGTGATACAGACCAAGTAATCTAGATGTCGGGATGGCTCTCCATATAGTGATCTATACATCTAGACCAATAGGATCACGAATAATAACCTATATTTGCCCTTAGATTGTGAGCTTAGTTGGATCGGCAGGTGACCTTGGGATCAACGAGTACGTTCTTAATTAATTGGTAAAGACATGGTTAGTGGACTACTAGTGTATGAATTGCCTTTAAGCAGTAAGTGGGTAAAGTCTCTATGAGCTAGGGTTTAACAAGATCACCATTGCTTTAATCCCTAAGATAGACTATAATCAGCAAATAAGGATGCTTTATGTGGATACGTTTAATTATGACAGAATTCTTCATATCTAGGTCTTAGGAAGAAGTACTGCCTAAGTCTTAAGAATGATATGCCACCTCGAGATAAGTAATCATTGCACTAAATAAACAAACCAACGTTATGATTGGATTAATAATGGTTAATATAGTTTTCTTATATTTGGCTAGACCGCTCTTTTATCTTCTATTAATTTGCTTGCGTGTGTTTTAGTGTCTTAAGTTGATTTTAGTCACCACAAAACTCGTGTCAGTCTCTCAGGCTGAAAACCCCCTTATCCATTAGATTTAGGATTAACATAGGTTTAGCATAGGTTTAACATAGAATAGAATTAACTTAGTTTAGATAACCAAAATATTAATAAATTGAAAGATTGTTTCTCGCTCTTAGTGATTGACACCCTACTTACCACGAAACTCTATCTGACCGGGTACACTGCCGTTAAAGTGTTGTTTTTGGTAAAGTCGGCAAAATATAAATTTAAAACTTGAAATCATAAATTACAACCTCACAACGACACATCAAGTTTTTGGCGCCGCTGCCGGGGAGTGAAAATTTAATCTTGATTTTTATTTGATATTTTGGTTTTTAACATTATATTAATCTAACCTCTAGGATTAGTGTAGTTTAGAATAGTTTATATTCCTGTTTGTTTGCTTATTGTGTTTATCGTTAATACGGGCGTATTCAGTTTTACTGAATACGACGTATAAGTTATTTGACCATCTATTCTTTCCTAGAAATTTATTAAGGATGGACTACCCAAACATTACTATAGAAAAATACATCATAGCCTGAAGAATGAAAAAAGCGGTTGGCATGGTCTATGGTGTATAAATGGGAAACAACTAGGTATGGTTAAAATCTGGTTTGATGAAGTTCGCGGACCTTAGATCGTTTGAACGAATTCCCAGCTATTGTCTTTAAATGATCGCGTTATCGTCTGTAAAAAAACACTTATTGTGAACCCACGTACGTTCTTCCTTAACACAATGAATTGAAACTTTAGAATAACGTTTGACTAATCCGACGGATGACGATTACACGGTAATTTTCGTCAAAAACTTGTTTATTATAAATATAATTTATGTCAATGATTTGAAAACGGATTCAGAAAATGATAATGAAAAAGTCAATATGCCTTCGTTTCCATCACCCGAGCCAAAGGTCAGTTGTTTTGATGATTTAGACTTCTTTAAAGATTTTGAGAATGAATTTTCAGCCATTGTTTACAATGATGCTCTAACGTCTAAATCAGATCACATAACTGAACCCACTTTAAGCCCTCAACATATCGATGAATTTGATTTGAAAGATGAAACGTCATTGTCCAAATATGATGAAGTGAAACAAAACGTTTTGTACTTTAATGATCTATTTACTTTCAACATAATTTATCCCGATGATCTAAAGTCGGGTAAGGACAGTGATGATAATAAAATCGATATAATACAGTCTTCGGGGATCAATAAATTTCTGGAAGCAAGTCACGATAAAATCAATAAATTTTTCAATGTGGAAAGTTTTATCGTGGAATTAAAGGTTAATATCGTAACTTGGAATTATCTTGTCCACGGGATGCTATTAAATCTTATTAAGAATTTGTATGTGCCGTTTGGCATTCTGTTCGACCCTAAACGGTTTTATAAGGATGGTGTTTGTATAAGAATATCGCGGAGGCCAAGGTACGTTTTCTTTACTTTGTTAAATTTATGGAAAATTGGTCTCCAAGAACGGATACGGCGTATTAGGCTAAACACTATACGGCTATCCAATGTTTTTTTAAACTTATGTCGACTTAGTCAACGTAATATCGCCAAATTACGGCGTTATTGAACGACATCTAATACGGCGATATTCCATTCCAGGAGTAGTATAGACTCAATGATACGCCGGATTGGAGTTTTCCGCACACTACTTTCACTCTCACACAAAAAATTTTTTACCTGCGAAAAAAATTCTTGAGACTCCGATCCTTCCCTCTGTGTTCTATATATCTCTCGCGTGTTATCTCCACAAAGGTAGGGAACCGAACTCATCCCCCTATTTCCATTTCGTTTTTTGTTTCGATTAGGGTTAGGGTTTGGTTTTGAGGATTACATGTTATGCCGTAAGAACCCCTTGATTAGGTTTCCTCTTACTCTCTTAGAGTTGTAACGAGAGTATTATTGGTTTGGTGTGATGGGTCAAAATGGGTAGAAATGGAAACCCCTTTTCGTTTTTTATAACTCCAGTGCAATTACGGCGTTCCTACTCAAATGGATTACGGTATATTGACTTAAATTCACCCGAATTTAAAAATCATCAATACGGACTATTCAACAAAATAAATACGGAGTAATGATCAGTAAAGTTCGTGGTTTTAAAATCCAATACGCCGTATTGACTATTATACATAAACTGGCTATAACAACCCACAATTTTCATCTATGTAATTTCCATTTATTAAATTAGATGCAACCATTTTCACGAGAATATTTTTGCTTTATTTCACTCATAATGCAATGTAACTTGCATTTCAAAAGTAAACGTGCTCACACAACCTACAAATGCCAATTCCATCAACGTTTATTCAAGTAAACGTTATAAATATGTCAAGCAATGTATTTAATCACCCATTTTACTCATTGACGCTATATATTTAAACGTACCTTTCCATAACGTTCGTATTTAAAACGGGTTTTTAAACCGTTAAACGTTTATATCAAACCCTAACTATATGTAATGTTTACATATATAAACAATTTGTACAAGCCTTATAAGACTTTGTACAAAAAAAAACCTCAATGCATAAACTTTTTGAAATATCTTTTACATCCAAAATCAATGTACATCTTATTTGAGCTCAATGTACAAGCCAATAAATCATAGAATTCAAACTAGCTCATTTCCCTCTAAAAATCTTAAGGATTTTGTACCACCTCTTTAGCACTAATTACAAGCACTCAATACAAAATATTTAAACACTTTTCCCTCTCTAATCTCTGCTCCTACACTAACCCTAAAACCTAAAACCCTATTCCTAACCCGAATAACCTGGAGCAAAAACCCGTTACACCTTAAACTAGTTCATAGTTTTCAGAAAATCTGATTCGTTGATAAACATAGGCATTGGGAAAAATCAATAGGCTTTGGGTATTAAGTAAAAATACTAGGTTGTAGCCCTATGTCTTGTGACGACAAACCAACTCACAAATAAAATATAATTTTGGAAGTATCGACTTCGAAAGTAACCCCTTCTAGTCGTTTTCTAGGTCGTTTTTTTTCAAACGAGGCGTGAATTAAACTTCGTGTTGAAGTTTGTAATTAGGTTTTTGAATATTTTAAAGATTTTTGGTTTGTTTTTTATAATTCTACCAACAAAATTTAAAAGCTACAAAGTAAATTAAACACTTTAAAGCATTATGATTCTTTATAAATTAAAAAAACGTTAACGAGTAATAAAGGAAACGCGTAATTTAAGCATTAAATCATATGTTTAATCTAATAAGAATGCAGTAATAAACTGGTAATGACAATATCGTGATAAAAAATAACGAAGCTAAAGAGAATAGAGATATCCAAATGTAAAAGAAAAGATGTAGTTGTCGAGAGAGATGAGACTCGCTTCCATAAACACGGAGCCAAATCAAAACGATAAACCAAATCCTTATGCCATATTCCTAATGAAATCAAAAATGGGGGGAGAAAAGGACAAAAACTCCCAAATTGCCGGCTCTATTGTCCAAAAATTATCTCTATTGATTCGAAATTGAAAGGCAGAAATGAAATATATAGATAAAGGTCAGAATTGTCGTTGGTTTATAAATTTGCCTATGCTTTTCGTAAGAACTTTTTCTCAAAAAAAATCGCATACAACGACATACCTTTAGCACAATAGTATAAAGGTATATTTGCCTATATTTGATGTCCGTATAAAGGAAGGAAATTACATCGATTTCTTTTTTTTCGCAAAGTTAACTACCAACGATGATGTTATATAAAGAAACTGACAACGTCTTTTATAAAAGTTGATGGAATAAAAGAAAAGAGCTCATAAAATAAAGATGCCAAAATATTTGGAAAGCTTAGAAAATAACTAAATAAAAACACTTACTTGAATATAAATGAAACTTTCAATCCAATAAACCTATATCATTGTTTGCTTCCAAATCACTTGATTACATAAAAGCTCTTATTGAATAATCTTGAGAGTACAATGCTTGGAAAGGTAAATTAATAATGTAAAAAGCTTAAAAACAGAGTTAAAGAATACAATGCAGTAAAGTAAAATTGTTGGAAAAGAAAGATATGAGATGTCTTCTTTGAATGAAATCATCCCTATTTATAGGGAAGTCTTGTGCATTATGTGAGGTAAAATTGCCAATCATCTTTAAAACCTTCTAAAATTGCTTATGAAAAGCAATAATCACCATTAAAACGTGCATTGAATGCCTTGACTTTCCCATTCAACTCGAAACTGCAAATTAATTGCTTTGACCTTGACCATTAAATGCGCCATTTTTGGCTCAAATTAATTTATATTTCGAATGAAGGTGAAGCGGGAAACGATCGTTAGCTTGTGGGACGAACGATGAAATCGTTTAGAGGGACTATTGGTGAGAAACTGTTTCTGGTTGATGTGGAGGCACTATACTGTCGTTAAGGTCCTTATTTTGTGCTTCTTCTTGGGCCGTTCTTTTTATTGTTATTTGGGCGGTTTTCTTAATAGTTTGGGCCGGTCTTGGCCATTAATTTGGGCTAGGATTTGGCCTATTTGTAAAATTTTCTTGCTTCAGTTTTTCTCGCTCTTTCACAATCCGTGATTGTTTTTGTCCTGTTTTTGGGCTTTATTTTCGTCCTTTTGTTCGATATCCGATACTCTGCATAGTTTACAAACGCAAACAAGCATATATTTGGCAATTTAAGTCCGTTTTTGGTTATTTAAGCCCGTTTTATTTAGATAAAGGTATGTGTATTTAAGCACATACCACTCAACCTGATTCGATGTCGGATAAATTAGTTATAGCAAAAATGTCAAAAGTACGCAGATTCTGCACACCTGTAGTAAATGGTTGTTATCTCTAAATTTTTGATTTTATACTTAAATGGTGGGATTTTATGTAATACACTACAAGTTATAGGGGACTCAATATATAACCATGCTCACATGTTTGAGCTTAATCGGTATTACGGTTTATTATTGACAACCATTTTACTCGGACCGATTTTGGTGATCAAAAACAGCCATTGAATCGCCACCTAATACTACTTCTAAACCTATTTTAAATCAAGAAAGCACCCTAAGCACCTCAAGCTAGCACCATACCAATCATCCTTGACTATCATCATTACTTTACCTCCTTTGCTCCTTGCTTGCTACAATACTTGCCTCACCAAAAAAACCCTCACCCTGGTCACCACCTTTAGAACGAACCCCATTACATCTTACACCTCTCTAATCTACATTCCTAGCTCTAATACTTGTCCCTAGCTATTCCTTGGTCCTTACTCCAGGTTTACTTGGCCACCACACCAAGTTAACTTGGTGCCTACTCTTTCTTTTCACCCTATATAAGCCGAACACACACTTTCAAATCACCATCAAAGCTTCATATTACCTCAAGTCATGATCTAAACAAGTCTAAGCCAAGCCCTAGCAGAAGTATAAGAAGATACCAAGCCCTTAGAAGCCAAGAATCAAGAAAGCCTTGAAGCTCGTTTCCTAGGCGTATGAACCTAAAAACTTAATTTCGACCCGTTTTCAAGTTGTAAGTCATTTCACTTGTTCTATAAACTCTTGTTTCGTTTTAGATCTTTCATAAGCTTTATTAGATCCTATGTAAACTCTTGTTTGAGTCTTTGAACCAACAAAACCATACGGTTTTGTTTTCCTAAACCAAACACACCCATTTTGGTACTTCTAGTTCACAAGCTCTTTCTATAAGCTATAAGCTCGTAAACTTAACTTATTTTAGTTTATTCTAATAAGCTATAACCTGCAAAATTGATTTTTAAATCAAAAATATCAATATTATGGTTTTTGGACTTAATTCGCAAATGTTTTTATGCAAAGGGATATATATTGTAAATTCTTGAAACTTATAAATAGAGGGGCTGAAATATTAATTATTCTAAAGTTAAACTTTAGGGGTTGTTTTGTCATACTTGAAAGTTAAAGGTTTAAAAGATTTTGAAAGTTATATTAAAAGGATTAACTTTGTAAATATATATAAACCAAGGGATATTGTCATTTTGCATTCTTAAAGGTATAAAATATAATGTTTTTATATAAATTATAAAAATATATTTAAATATTATAAGACTCGATTTTATTAAAAAACCGGACAATTAGTACGATATCATTCACTCGATCGAAACGCTAGAAAATAATAATTATGTTATAATACTATACATTAATTTATCTCCTCTAGCTTTTGTATGAGCTTAAAAGATAAAATTTGTCATTTATTCTATACGTTTCTCGTTACTCGGGAGTAGTGTGTGGGGTTTTCATTTGGGTTATACAGTTTGCCCGAGTTGCTGGATTTACGTTTTAATTTAAAGTGTTCCTAGTCCACTAATGTTTACTACTCGGACTACTGAATTATGATAGCCTCGCGGCCCCGAACTAGTGATAATATTTTCACAAGTTATCAAAACAAAAACCGTTAACTTTATGAAATAAAGTTTGTATATATCAAACAATCAAACTAACACTTGACACATTACCCAGGGTCGTGACGTCTGGCCGTTACTTTCATTTCATATACTTTTGCCATCAATCAGATTTCCCTGTTAAGGTGAGTTCGTAGCCTTGATTTTAACTCTTTTGAATACTTTATAAACCCGCTGCGCGGGATACTATGCTTAAACCGTGGATGCAAGTGTTTTTCCAACTGTGTTATCCCTATTATATTATTGCCTAAGTTCCTTCCAGTGCCACTATTTCCGTATCATTATAAACATTAATTACCTTAGCGGAGTAAAGCAAATATCGGGATAGATCTAGTTAGGGGTGACGACTACCGTTGGCTATACCCCGTTCATGGGGTACCCTAAACACCACTATATTTGACTTAAATGGGTAACCTTGGCAAATTACCAATTTCCACTCAGGGACATTTGTTCCTCAAACCAATGTCACTACGGATGATTTTCTGTTAAGTATAGATGTACATAATGCTTAGGGCAATAATATTGTTTTCTATGATAATTGTTATCATTGCATTTTTTCTATTTGGGTGTGTAACAACGTAACCCACAAGTAGGATGACTTGTATTCAACCTATTTATCATAAACATATGAATTGCACTCAACGCTTTGTGTTGATCTTGTTTAGCATGTTATCTAGGTAAATTGAAGCAACTTATGGCACGATGTGGCCCGGAGTTGAAGATGACCTCAATTGTTACCATTCAAAATTTTCCAAAACGTCTCTTTATGAGTCGTTTTCTATGATTATGTCTGTTGATCCATGAAGTAATACCCCAGATCAGCTTCCGCTGTTATATGTCTAAAATGGGGGTGTTACAGATTGGTATCCGAGCTCATGGTTATAGAGAACAAGGTTAAAACCTAAACTATAACTATTTTTTCTATCCAAGAAAGTCCTCCGTGCCACTACATTTCCTAAATAGTATGAAAAGATACATAACTATTATATAAATAACTTACATTATCTTCCACTTGGTTGTTACACAGCTATGTCTTCATCCACCCACCTTATTATCGTCCCATCTGTTTCCAAGCATCACTCCAACATTCAACTAAACCTCGGGAGGAGATTTCTTTAAGGTTGGGGGACTATAACAAACCACAATTTTCCTCTATGTAATTTCCATTTATTAAATTAGATGCAACCATTTTCACGAGAATACTTTCGCTTTATTCCACTCATTATGCAATGTAACTTGCATTTTAAAAGTAAACGTGCTCACGTAACCTACCAATGCCAATTCCATCAACGTATATGTCAAGTAAAGTTAAATTATCGTCATGTAATTGTTGTAATCACCATTTTACCATACGTTGTTTATTTAACGTACCTTTCCATAACGTTATATCAAAACGGACTTTAAACGTTAAACGTTTATATCAAAACCCTAACTATATATAATGTTTACATATAAAACAAATGTACAAGCTTATAAGGCTTGTGTACAAATTATCAATGCATAACTTTTGAATATATTTTCCCTCCAAAATCAATGTTACATCTCATCTTGTGTCAATGTACAAGCCAATAAAGCATGAATTCAAACTAGCTCATTTCCCTTCAAATCTTAAGGATTTCGTACCACCTCTTTAGCACTATTAAAAAGACATCAATACACATATTCAAACACTTTGCCCTTTTAATCTCAGCTCCAACACTACCCTAAAACCTAAAACACTAATCCTAAATCCGAAAACTCCTAGCAAACCGTTACACACACTTAAACTCAGTTTATAGTTTTTCAGAAAATCTGAATCCGTTGATAAAACATAGGATCTGGGAAAAAATTTAATAGGCTTTGGGTATTAAGTAAAAATACTAGGTTGTAGCCTTATGTCTTGTTATCATTTTTCAGGTTGACTCAACCCGATTCGATGTCGGGTGAATTAGTTATAGCCGAAATGGCAAAAAAGTGCGTAAATACGCACACCTATAGTAAAATGGATAGTATCTCTAAATTTTTGTATAGTAACCCTAAATATGTAAACCTTAAAAGTTTGTAGAGACTCGAAATAATCTACCATGCTCACTGGTTTGAGCTTAATCGGAATTACGGTTTGTAAATGACAACCATTTTACCGGGACCGATGTTGGCTGTCCAAAAACAGCCATGAACTCGCCACCCCTAACTACTTCTTACTTTTTAAAAATCAAGAAGAGCCCTCAAGCACTCAAGATAACACCCCCTACATCGACCGTGACATCATATTACCACTCCTTGCCTCCTTGCTTAATACAATACTTGCCTCACCAGAAAAACACCACCTTGTCACCACTTAATTTAACTGAACCCAATACTCTCTCTAAACCTCTTATACTTACATTCCACTCTCATACTTGTCCCTTAGTATGTTCCTTGAGTCCTTACTCATGGTTTACTTGGCCACCACAACCATAGTTAATTGTGCCTACTCTTTCTTTTCACCTTATATAAGCCGAACACACACATACACTTTCAAATCACCATCAAAGCTTCATATTACCTCAAGTCTTGATCTAAACAAGTCCAAGCCAAGCCCTAGCAGAAGTATAAGAAGATACCAAGCCCTTAAGAATCCAAGAAATCAAAGAAGCCTTGAAGTCTCGTTTCTGGCTGTTATGAACCTAAAACCTTAATTTCGACTTGTTTTCAAGTTGTAAGTTATTTCACTTGTTCTATAAACTCTTGTTTCGTTTTAGATCTTTCATAAGCTTTGTTAGATCCTATGTAAACTCTTGTTTGAGACTTTGAACCAACAAAACCATACTATTTAGTTTTCCTAAACCAAACGCACCCATTTTGGTACTTTTAGTTCACAAACTCTTTCTATAAGCTATTAAGCTCGAAAACTTAAACTTATTTTAGGTTTTGTTTCTAATAAGCTATAACCTGCAATAAATTAAATTTCTAAATCAAAAATATCAATTATTTGGTTTTTGGACCTTAATTCGCAAATGTTTTATGCAAAGGGGTATAATATAGTAAATTTATGAACTTATAAACAGGAGGGGCTGAAATGGAATTATACTAATAGTTAAAATTCAGGGTGTTGTTTTGTCATACTTGAAAAATGTTAAAGGTTTAAAGTTTTTACAAAGTTATATAAAACAGGAGTTACTTTGTAAATCTTATATAAACCAGGGATGTATACTTGTCATTTTGCATTCTTAAAGGCATAAATGAGAATATTTTTATATAAATTAAATAATATATTTAAATATTAAAAAGACTCGATGTTTATTAAAACCAGACATCTTTTGTTGATTAATCTATTCATCGATCGAAAACGTTATATAAAAATAATTATGGTTATAAATATAAAACAAATTATGTTATTAACGTAACATAATTTATCATCGACTAGCTTTTGAAGAAACTTAAATCTATAATGTACCATGTTACTAGGTAATTTCATGTGAGGGGTTACATTTAGGTATACGTTTTGACGAGTTGCTGGATTTACGATTTAAAGTGTCCTAGCTCCTCAAACGTTTACTACATGACCTCTGGATTATGATAGCCCAAACAGTGTTACGATGTTTTAATAAACCAATAAATTAAATTAACGTCAATGTTAAACTTTATGAAATAAAGTCTTGAAGTATATACAACCAAACTAAGACTTGACATACACATATTACCCCAGGTTGCATGACGAAGTCGTTACTTTCACTTGATATGCTTTTGCCATCAATCAAATTTCCCTGTTAAGGTAAGTTCATAGCCTCGCCTTTCAATCTTTTGAATGTTTTATAAACCCACGAGGGGGATACATGCTATAAACCATAAATGCAAGTGTTTTTCCAACTGTATGCTATCCAGATATATTATTGCCTAAGTACCTTTCAGTGCCACTATTTCCATATCATGAATCATTAATTACTTGCATTGCGAGTGAACGCGAATATTGTCGATAGATCTATCAGGGTGTGACGACTCCCGTTGGTGTGCCTATACTTTTAGTACCAATAGCACTATATTTGACTCAATAGGTAACCTTGGCAAGTTACCTTTCCACGGGGACATTTATTCCTCAACCAATGTCGCTACGGTGATTTCCATGTTAACGTATTGATGTCATGAGCTTATGGCACTAATAATGTTTTTCCCATGATAATTGTATTCGTTGTAATTATTACCTATATGATAACTTGTATTCAACCAATAACACTATTTTCCATAATAATTGTAATTATTGAAATTATTACACTTAAGGGTATATAACAATGTAACTCACTATTGAACTTGTACTCAACTATTTTAACTGAAAACCTATGAATATCACTCAACCATTGTGTTGATCTTTTTAGCATGTTTATCTCAGGTAATTGAGCATCATATGGCACGGAGTGGCACGGACTTGAAGATGGCTAAATTGTTATCATTCAAAATTTATGTTTCTAGATTTTGGGACCTGTCTCCATTTGTAAAACTCTAATTTATTGAATGATAACTAAATTTTCCAAAATGTCTCTTTACGAGTCGTTTTCTATGATTATGTCTGTTGATCCATGATGTAATACCCCAGATTAGCTTTCGCTGCTATATGTCAAAAATGGGGGTGTTACATCAACCATATCTTTGCTTTCTTCAAGCTCAAGCAGATTGAGATGCCAGTACCACGGATGGCGCTAATGTTAAAGCAAATTCGCGGGGGCCTATTGGGCTTGGAAAATGGGCTTCAATCTCTATGAATATCTGGTTCAGCTCGGCTCCTTCGAAGGTTGCTCTTTTGTATCCTAGCTGAAATTAAGAAAGAATACCGTTAGCTCGCCCCAAGATTTTAGTCCGGGACCAAGTCCTACGTAAGAGTAAGTATGGGTGTATTGAGATAATTGCAAAGAGAATGTAAAGAGAAAAGTATGGTTCAGAGTGTGTGTGTTAATTCATCTCAAAGGAATAGGCTTCCCTCTTTTTACTACTCGAGTCTTACCAGATGACACAAGAATGGTAGTTGTCATCTAGGGTCAGCGAGGCAGTCGCTGGGTTGGTACTTCCTCTTTGCTCGCTGACCTAGTTGTCATTTATGTGTCAGTCTAAGGACAGTGGTCCAGACTAGTACACTACTCTGTTAGGTTATCCTTAGGTTTTGCTCATCTAGCAGGACACTCGTGACTCCATACCTGATATATCCTTTGACATATCAGCTTCTCCGGGGTGCATGTTTGGCTTAGGCCATGCTAGTCCAGCAAAGGTGATTAGTCATGTTTCCTTTGGAGGATCTGGGGGAGACTATACCTCATAAGTACCTCACTTCAACGGGTCAATATTAGATAGGTATCCACGTCACACCCAGAAAATTCTTTAAAGGAACCTATATATAAGCAAACCATAGAAATCGACAAATAAAGCTTTGAATATACACAAAATTAATCATAGATAAATTTCGGGTTGGAAAATATAATAGACAAATTAGTAAGAATATATACTTAAAATATTATTTACATTTGATGACATCAAATAACGTTACTTTTATAGCATCATTCATCCCATGTAAATAACCCATTTATTATAATTAGTGCAAAGAATTGTTACTTAATCGTTGTATTTTAGATTTGCAGTAATTATGGAGTACTTAGTGAAGATTAGCAAAAAGGCACGCATTCTAGAGCTTAAACAAAGACATTTGAAGATTACTATTTTGACATCCGATACGCCGTATCCATCAAGGAAGATACGTCGTATATGTGTCTACACTTCACTAAAGACCACAAAGGATCAAGCATCAATACGCCGTATCCAGAGAAGACTAATACGTCGTATTCAAGTTATGGAAATCAAATATTCTGGAAGATATCGAATATGGTCCCTACTCTAAGAAACCCCCAATATGTCGTATCGAAGACTTTCGATACGCCGTATTGACCCGATTCCATACCTTATAAATAGAAAACCTAAAAATAGGTGTTGAGTCTGCTAAATCATATTTTCGATCCTAAACCATTAAAGTCAATTTTTAGAAGAGAAGAATAGGTCTTGCAACGTAATTAAGTCCATAGGAAACAACTTGTAATCACCTATACTCTTATAATCGATCAGTTTTTGGTATCATTCGTTAACTCGGTTAGTTTACCTTAACTAAATTATTACTTTTGTATTGATTATGACATTTGAAGGTTAATAACTTTGGGTATTAGCCACTATTATGAAGATCTGAATATTTGGTTTGTTTATCTTGATTGCTTAATTTATCGTTGATTGCTTGTTTATGTTTATCAGTTTATACTTGTTTACGTGCTTTTGTATGCGTCCTATTATTCAACTAGATCTAGTGATACAGACCAAGTAATCTAGATGTTGGGATGGCTCTCCATATAGTGATATCTAGACCAATAGGATCAAGAATAATAACCTATCTTTGCCCATAGATTGCTAGCTTACTTGGACCGGCAGGTGACACTTGGCCGGGATCAACGAGTACGTTCTCAAATAATTGGTAAAGACTTGGATATTGGACTACTAGTGTATGAATTGCCTTTAAGCAGTGTTGGTAGAAATATTACGATATTCAATCTATACATTCTCTTCATGTTTTGGTGATGACAAACATGTAATATATAACACATAGCGTAAAGTGCTTAAGTTACTTGTGATCACAAATCATCAATGCATTCATACGACAACATCTCTCTATGTCTCAAGTCTGCTTCAACAAAGTTTGCACCCGACGTAAATCACTTAAGATGTGAATAAATAAATGTTTCATTTATTTTATGATCAAAGGATTTTTTTATTTAACCTCACACTTTTTATAAAAATGATACAAAAATTTTATACCTTTTACAAAAACATTTTTAGATTTAAAATAAATGCTTTATTCAAATAAATATTTTGAATTCAAATTTTCTACCTAAAACGGCTAGAAATGTTCTAGAAAACACCTCCCCCAGAAAAGACAAAAAAGGGAGCGTTTGGGCTGAGCGGCCCCCTTAAAATTAAGGGGACCGGCACCCTAATTAAGGGGACCGCCCAGACAAAAAGTCAGCTCAGCTGGCCTATAAATACTAGACTATTCCCCACTGATTTTCTCACCTTTTGCACACACTTTCTTTCTGTTCTAAATCAGTTTATAAATCCCTTTCATTCCGTGGATCATTTAATCTTAAGCATTTGTTTCTAAGTGACTTAAGCTTATTCCTCCAACTGCAAGAGAAGAACTTTCATTATCATTAAGATACGAAGTTATGTAGTTTAGTCAGTGCATTCATGACATGTCTTACATTCACAATGTATAGATTGAGTCCATGTATTCCAAATTTGTGTAATAGTTTGATTGTGGTGATCGTGTTGTATATAGTTGTTAGATCGTGGTGATCTTAGTAAGTAGTGTTAGATTGGTGTGATCAAGGTAGTGTCTAGTTGAAGTGAGGTGAAGTTGTGAAGTATAGAAAGGTTGTGAAGTTGGGAAGTGTTGTGAACCGTAGTGAAGAAGTAGTGAAGTGAAGTCGTAAAGTGAAGTGAGTTATTTGTGTGAATATAATTGTGAATTGTTGTGAAGTAGTGTGGTTAGTTGTGATAGATTGGTTCTAGCTAGGATTAGAACTTTACACTTTGCTTAGTGTCGGAAATTGGTGTAAGCTAAGTCGTGTACGGTTTTCTCCGCCTAAAGGGAGCTTGTTGACTAGTGAAGTAACTATCGAGTTGGGTACTCGGGGAGTAGAGTAAGGCAAAGAGGTGCTTCGTGACCGAACCACTATAAATCATCGCGTCCGATTTGCATTTTCTTTTACCTTTCTCTTTGCATCTTTATTTACCTTATCGCCTTACATTTATACTTGCATTAGATCTATATGTGTGTTGATTGTTGCTTATATTGTTTGGATGATGATTGTGTCAGAGATAGAAGTTAACATTTGGATTGTGTTTATATTTCTATGACATGTTCTAGTGGATATAGATGAATTATTCACACTCATCATATTGCATCTAACTTGATGGATAATTTGATACAAAACGTTTTAAGTTTTTTAAATGAAACATATTCATCCCCCCTCTACATTTCCACAATTGGTATCAAGAGCCACGTCGCTCTAATTTTCAAAACAAAAGGTTTTAAAAATTGAGTACGATCCATGTATCAAATTACCCATGAAGAGAGATTAAATATGAAAAGTGTTTTGTTGCTTAACTTGTATTAGTTTTGTTGTTATATACATTTAGTATACTAGCTTGAAGTAAAAATGATGGTTAAAATAAGTGTTATATGTTTTGTATCAAGTTCAGAAAGTTGTACACCTTTCTGCAAAGTCAGTAAAAAAATTTATACAAAAAAGGAAAATTTGAGTGTCAGATGGCCGCCCCCTTAAAGTATATGGCCGGTCCCCTTAATTCTTGGCCGGCCCCCTTATATTTAAGGGGACCACCTGTCTGATTCGTCAGTTTTTCGGAAACTTTGAAAATTCATCTAAAATCAACCGTAAGTCCGTAGAAGTCGTGCCACCCGCCATTTCGAAGATAATTGAGTCCACTTTCATATAAAAATACTTCCAAGTATTTATTTCAAACTTAAGTAAGTCAAAAAGGTAAAATACTACTTATTGTCCAATACGTTGAGTCTCGGTTTAACGTAAAACTTATATTTATCTTTTCCTTTCGAGTCGGACATTTCTAGTTAGTATATCTTTGTAAAATGGTATAATTAACTTTTCAAAAATATTAAAATTGGTTAATTTTTGAAATGAAGAGGAAACTAATTTGTTTTCAAATAAAACCAAGCTATGTATACATTGTTGTATCTAATACATAAAACGACGACAAGCATTTTATGTGTTATGCTATATGATTATGTGCA
>BQNB010049481.1:0-42019 GCA_026074375.1 Tanacetum coccineum | reverse complement strand
ACCGCAAAGTATTCTTCCTTATTATTTCTCTTAACGGTTCACTGAGGGCGACCCAAAAAGGACTCTACTTTTGACGACAGACTTACCAATTAGTTATGAACTTGGACATTAAATCCAACAGAATGGTCAACTCATCAGGCTCATGAACTTTCCAAAATTGAAAACGGATCATCAGTCGACCTAGTCTACGAATCTACTCTAAGAGGCCGCTGGCCGCCTCTTCAGACGTTTCCTCGACAACCTGGCGGTTATTCAGTCTCCGCTACTTCAGTGGATTGCATCGCATGCCAAACTATTTATTCAAATTGCAACTAACAAATATAATAATCTTAAGAGGTTGACCATATTTGACGAGTGTATCAAAGATTTCATGTACAACTTGCCTAAGGCCCTAAAGTTTGCCCAATTTACGTGGAAGACATCATATTAAAACATATGGCAAAGAAACACAAACCAAGTGCAGATAGACATATGAACATATTACAGCATAACATAATAACATTTGTATATAATTTGAACTTACAAACTCATGTATGATGCTCTTTGCAACATTTTCTAAAACCACCAAGTTCATTTCAATGATGTTGCCATGTTAGCTCGGATTTGGTTTTTACATAAAACGAAGCAAAGCAGTCTTCTAGGATTTGAACTTCCACAAGTAGAGAGATAGGCACGACAAAAATGTAGGCACTGCATGGGGAACATATATAAAGCGGAATGATAGATCAGAAGTTGTACCATGATCACTTTTTGGTTGCAGTTGAGCCATTTAAAACTTCAGGTGAACATACGAGTTGGGGTGTTACTTACTGTAATCACCTGACAGGAGATGTAAAGAAAATGACAACAAAATACGCAAAGGAACCTGCAAGGAGGATCACGGCATAATAGATTCCTTGGGAAGACTGTGTTGCTTCTGAATACTCAATACGGCAACATTTCATTCGTTCCCTTTCATTCTCCAGTACATGATCAACATACCTGCATAACACGTTCTGACGTTCTCATATTTGAAAGGAAAAAAAACAGCTTGTTTGTTTTGCTCATAGATGGAGGAACTTACTGTTGTGTGAAAATGGAGCTTTCAAGAATATCAGTACTGTTAATGTATGCATCTTGTAGGCGATGATCATACAAGAGTGAAGATAAATCTACAAGCTGTTCCTCAAGGCTCTGCCATGTATACAACAACAAATACAAAGAACAATATCTTAACATACTTCCAATACACACACACACACACACACTAACATATGTATAAAGGTAAAACTCACATCCAAGTATGTCTCAAGGCGCTCAACTAGCTCATGAGGAAAAGGTTCAGGCAAATTTGTTTCGTGTTTGTAAAACTTCTCGAGCCATAGCTCAGTGATTGTCTTGTTTTTCTTACCCTTCACTGGTTCACCCAAAGGGGTTTTCAGATACTCCCCAGCAAATGCTTCGACAGACTACAACCATTTGGACTAAATAAGAATCTCATAGAGAAGCAAAACAAGAAGCATAAGCTGATGAAAACGATATTTACCTCTGACATCTCTCGAATCCTATGAAGAGCAGAATCCACTCGTGCATATATTGTATTTCTCTGTCACCAAGTAAAAGGATACAAAATCGATCCAAGCATTATAAGGTATTGTTTGGTAGAACTGACAAGTTATATTTTTGCTAATTTTGTAATTTTACTAAGTTGCATATCTTTGAGTGACATAAATTTAGAACATAATGTAATAATATTAATAATTCAATATTCATATGAAAAGTAAAAAAGTAAATTTCTCATTATAGTGGTAATTCATTTCAGCAAGGAATAATCGGAATTTTTATGTCTATTACCAGTGTAACATCCTGAAGCAGTTGACTAAGCCTGGAAACATTAGAGAATGGTCCAAACGGATGGCAACCAGCTGCGAGGAGCCAATTCACAACAGGTCTTTCATGAATATGAGAAACCCTCTCATATGGTGCACTCAATCCACCCACAACAGAAGCTAGTCCAGCCACTATATGTCGCTGCACTTGGGACGGAACAACATGTAATCTCTCTGTTTCCGACACATAACTGTGAAATGAAGACCAGCCATAAAAATCATATTCAGAATTACATTTTGATAACACAGCACCAATAGAATCCTTTTTGTCAAAAAGAAACCACAAATTGTAGAATAAAATAGAAAATATCATCACAAAATCTCTCATTAGAAGGCATGAGAAACATGAAAGCTCAGTTAATATTGATCACCATAACGAGGCATGGTAAAATTGATTGCATTATATGCTTACCTTAAGGGTATCTTTTCACTTCCATGCTGAAGTACTATAACAACATCATTACTTGTCCACAAAAGGCTTTCATCTTCCATCATAAGATGCGGATCCACATCAGCTAATGATAAAACAAAACTGGAAAAGAAGACACTACCATGTGAGTATCTCTAAGCAACATACAAGTTCAAAGTAATTCATTCTCATTGGTTCTATCTACTAAAATAATCAATGAAGAAAACAACAAGATGATTTTACTCACACAGGGACCACTCTCGTTCCATAAGTCCGATGCAGGTCTCCGTGTTTCTTCAGCACTCTTTTATTTTTCTGTCTTCTAGTTTGAGCTTTATAATACCGAATAGGTTTGTGCTTCAAAACTGAATCAGCCGGACCATCCATCTCATACATCCATTTCTATCATAAGAGTAAAAAACTACTGTTGCAGTAAATATCAAATAGGACGAATAAATAGTAAGAGGTAACAAACAGAAAGGCTGACATACAAGCAAAAAGAAACAGGATCAACTGGTTCCAAAAATGTGCAAGCGTAAATTTAGTAAACTTAGACTAACCTGTCGGTTGAAAAATTTATCAGAAAGAGATGGGTCAGAGACCTCAAGTAACCCAGCAGCTAAGACATCAGCAGATCGCTCCATTTCCTACGAAAATAAGTTGTTAATCCAGCAATGTACTTACAAAAGTAGAGACAGTTCTTGGAGAAAAAGGGTGATACCTCTTTAAGGATGGCACCATCCAAATACATCTTTGTATGCACATGGAAACGTCCATCCTTCTTTGTTTCCTGTAGGGAATGACCACGCATAGCTTTTGAAACAGCAATTGCCAGTTTTTCATGGAGATGTAATGAGTGTGAACCACCAACAATCACTACATCTTCTTCTTTGTGTACCATATTCCTAACCTGAAAAATGAGAGAAAGGTGTTTAATTCTACGTCACGAGACTAATACACCTTATAAGAAAAGAAGAGGAGAGCCACTCTTCCTAATTAGTAGGAAAATTATTACTTATTAGCTAAATAAGTCTCCAGGGGAAATACTCACCTCATCCTCAATGGCTCCAATATCTAAACTGTAGTTCCGGCCTTTTTCCATGATATTATAACGATTATGATTTTGAAGGACTATTATTGGTATAAGCAACCGCGTTGCTAGATCTACAGTTTCAAACCTGAATTCAGAATATATTTATCAAAATTATTTCACTGATAATGCGCAAGTTCGCCATAAAATATATTATGAAGGTTATATAGTGGATGATTTTATGATTTTTGTTTACATTTCTATTTCTGATGTCATCTTCATGATTGTAAGTGGGACATATAACTATATCAGTTTGACCCAAACAACAATATGAAAAGATAGGAGAGCCTATTAAGTATTAATGTCTATAATCAAGAACAGAACAGGTATTGGTTGTTATGTAAAATGGAGCATCAATAGACCTGACATCTGGAGCAACGAGATGCTCAACTATGATCCCAATTAAAGCAGCAAGCTGACCCACAAAGTTATCTTGTGTGGTAAATCTGTCAGCAGTGGAGCCTTGAGGCGACATCACATTCTGCAAGCGTGGAATGGTCTTTGAACTAACACTTCCTTCTTCGGTTTCAAGTCTCCCATATGTGCATGGGCCTGCTGAGATGTCAACTACAACGAACCTGGATACAGATACGAAGCATAGGTGAACTGGGACATTATTAGCGTTTGTACAAGATAAACTGTTGCAAGATTGAATAGAATATAAATAATTAACTCAAAAATTTATGTCCAGTTTGAATTACATCATATATGATTAATATTTACCTGCCAGAACCAAGCCAAATTTGAGATGCTCCTCCTCCATTATAACGGTAACGGTAAACATAACCTCCCTCTTGTTTCTTCATATCTTCTTCAGTTAATGGATCAAGTGTTTCATACATTAAACGATCAAGATTGATATCCTTGTTCCTAGGATCCATTCTAACCTGTATAATACGAACGCATCATGAGAAAAATACGTCAAATCAAGAAAAATGATCACGAAGGACATGGATGGTAACAATTTCCCAACTGATCTGTTACATTGTCATTGGGGCTCAAGCTTTTAGCTGAAACATCTCTTCTAAGACTTTCAACACACTCATAACATAACTAAAAGGCATGATATGTATTCCAAATAGATGTACTGAATAATGAGTAGCCTAGGATTAATATGAGGGTAACCACAATGAATTTCTATACGGTAAATAGTTTATAACAATAAAAAGAGACAGGGATGTTACCATACTTTATCGAAATTCACGATAAATATTGCAGTCGGCATGGGTCTGTCAGTTTCTTCATTAGAGTATCCTATATTCTCAAAGTAGAACAGGTAGGAATATAGCTTCTCGAATTCAGGCTCCACAGCTGCTGCATCGATCTCGAATGCTGGCACTTCCCTTCCAAAATCAGCCTACAAGAAAACGAGCAAAGTAGAAATTAACATTGACCATGACTTTAAAGTCCAACAAAATAAACAACTGCCCTTACCTCTCTGGCAGTACCAGCAGGAACCATGGCTGCTTTCAGAGCCTTTTCTAATGCTATCACTTCTGGCTGTGCAGCCTATTACAATGATGAAAACCACAATAAGACAACCAAATGATCTGTCATAACCACACAAGCTGCATTTTTACTCTCAGACAATGCCTAAATGCTATAGATACCAACTTTGAGGATGTCTCACTTCTAATGTCCTTATTTTGAAAATATTATGAAATCGAATTCTGAAAAATGTCAAAGCATTCTGCTTCTGACAGAATGTCAGTGATGATCCTGCTAAAGGTTCTAAAATATAGTCAATATCAAGTTTAAGAGAAGGTTAGTTCAAAGAGTTGCAGTGAAAGCAAACAAAAATATTTACTACCCATCTTATATAAATCTGAAATGAATGACAAAATACAATTTAATTTCTATACAGAACATTGTGGACTGTGGATTAAACTCGCTAAATGCAATCATGTAAAAGTGTAAAACAACTTACTGCAACCACGTTAAACACCATGTGATGCTCGATATCCAGGGGCTCGCCTGTCTCCAAACACGAGGGCCTGAGAGAAGGGAAGCCAACTTGAAGAAACTCCTGTAAATTTGAAGAATCAAGTGTGTATCTATAGCCTCCATCTCCACTGAAACCAACGAGGATAACATTTACTTCAAGTGGGACTTGGAACGGAACCTGAACGAAATTTACATTATTTACTTAAGACATTGAAATCTCAATCTAGAATATGTGACTGTATATGACAAAGGGTGCTACCAAACTACTAACATCACAAATGCAAAGACAGCAGAAAACATCAAGAACAAACGAAAAGTATCTGTTTCACTCCCTTTGATGTAAAAGCCCGATACACATTCATTTCTCAGTGAAAATTGGATCTGAATAAATTCTCTAAAATTTGTCCTTATGACCTAGTGCTATATTGCGCCTCCTAGACCTGTAGTAAATACAAGCTATCGTTCCAAATTGTTCCATTTCCACTCCTGTATTTAAGTCAATGTACTGCAAGGATTTAGTGAGAAAGCTAAGACCGAGGTCTATATGGGAAAAAATCCAACAACACTATATTCTTTATGACAATTTCCCTTCTTCTTTTGTTATTTTTCTTTACTTTTCGTCTAAAAACTAAGTGGGCTAGTAGATCCTATTTGGTCTAAACAGAAACGAAACATCAACGTGAATATGTCTCTCAATTAATTCCATTAACCCATGGCTCTACCAAATTTAGAATCAGAGTAATCATAACTACTTTTACTGAATAAAAGATCATCTTATAAACACACGCATGATCTCTCTTCCCCTTACAAGCAAACTTACCCCAATATATTACTTCAGCCGTTACAAACACCGGAACAAAAAACACAAACCAAACAAGTGTAATAATTGCACAGAATGACAATTTTACCCTTAGACCAATAATCAATAATTCAATACTTCAATTCGAGTTTTGTCAATATTAACTTAAATTGTGGGTAACATAGAAGATTTGACAATTATTTTAATTATTTTGGGACAAATGGGCTAATGTAGATGCTAGTGATTAAGGCGTGGTGTTTTAGCATCACTTTTCTTTTTCGCGTTGTATTTCTAGCTACTTGCTAGTTTTTAAATAAAAATTTATGTGCCGTTCAAAAAAAAAATAATGACAAATCACCGCGTATTCAAGTTCCTTTAACAACCTACCAGATACCAACCATAACCTAAATAAACACCTCGTAACGTCCCAATAAGCATAATAACAAGGTACCGTATAAAAGTGTTTGGTAAAGTAGCTTAATTAAATTAAAATGTGTAAAAGTAACTTTACAATTTCAATGCTTATTTTCACGGTTTGTTAACGCTCCAAAATGCTCTGCGCCAAACACACCCTAAATAACGGCGAAATGTACGTGAAAAATCTAAAAGTGGACGTAAAAATAACAACCTCAGCGCGAGAATGAAGCATACGATGAACGTCAGATCGAACGCTATCTTTAACGTCGTGAAAGGCGCTGTGATGCCATTGCGGGTGACCTGGATCTCTTCTGTAAGCTGAAGTTGATTCTGTTACGTGAAGTGTTGTGATTAGTATGAAAATATGTAGGAGACTGGTGGTGAATTGTGTTCGAATCGACGACGACGACATTGTTGTTGGTGAAGTGAGGTTTAGAATGTGATTAGTGTTTTGATTCATGCAATGGATTTGTGGTTGCGTTGGAATGGAAGGATTTTGAGTGTGATTGTGAGTGTGTTTGTTTGGTGTTGGATATATTATTTATACATGGAATTGGGGAGGGGAGAGTGATGATAATTTCGGCTTATATAACAGGCTTATGACTTATTTAATTTTGGCTTATGTTCTATAAGCTCACTTTTTATGCCTTATTTTGAAACTTTTCAGCTTACATAACTTGAAAAGTTTCAAAATAAACTATAATAAAAAATGAGCTTATGAAAACATAAGCCGAAAACTATATAAGCCATAAGCTCGCTATATAAGCCGAAACAAACACCCAAACCGATTTCTTAAAGCATGGAGGTTCTCGTATGGTTCAACCGGCTTAATCGGTGGTTCAACGAGTTTTTTGCCACCAGGATTAATGGTGGTTTGGCCTTGGATATATACTTCCAAATTAATTGAATAAAATTAGAGGCAAGTAGTTAAATTAGATATTAGTAATATTTTCCGGAGTAAAGTGCATAATATATTGGTTTCCAAAAAGACCGTTTTATAGCCTATACTTCGTTCAATTTTCATCCCTCCGTTAGTATAAGTGAGCCGCCGTACATCTCTGAGGACGAACGGTGCAAATATTTTGTCAGTTAAAGGGGAAAAAATGCTGCTCATGTGTCTTTGTCAAGTTAAACGAAGGATACAAATGCGCTGCTCATGATAAAAACAGTGAGAATGTTGAAACGTTACTTTTTTGTCAAAGAATGTATTTTTGCCTCAACTTTTTCCCTTTCACTACAAACATATTTTGCAGACCTTTCGTCCCCTCAAGATGTATATTGGACTCGCTTTTACTAACGCAAGAATGAAAATAGTTGCGCGATAGTATGAACATTACAAGAGGACATCTTTTTGAAAACCGACTTCACTCTATTTTCCAAATGAACTTTTCAGGTTTGGTTTGTTTTGAAATTACGTTTTTAAAAATTAAAAAAATAAAGACTTAAAAAAAAACTAGTGTAATAAGGGTTAATGGCATATAATAGCAACGTACTTTCTCATTTGACCCATTATCAGATATGAACTCCAAAAAGTCTCACAATACCCATCGAACTTTATATGAACTGATCCAATATTAGCAACTTGACCAATTTTTCTTACAAAATTCACGTCATGAGACACATGTACATGTCATATCCCTTCTTTTAGAGCGTTAGGTTCCATGTCAGCCCCTAATACACACCGTTAGGTTGTCTTCCCTAATAAAAACACATATAACCCTAACACTAACGCATACAACCTAACGGTGTGTATTAGGGGCTGACATGGAACCTAACGCTCTAAAAGAAGTGACATGACATGTACATGTGTCACATGACGTGAATTTTGTAAGAAAAAATGGTCAAGTTGCTGATATCAGATCAGTTCATATAAAGTTCGATGGGTATTGTGAGACTTTTTGGAGTTCATATCTGATAATGGCTCAAATGGGAAAGTACGTTGCTATTATATGCCATTAACCCTAAAATTAGAGGTAAGTAGTTAAATTAGATATTAGTAATATTTTCCCGAGTAAAGTGCATAATATATTGGTTTCCAAAAAGACCGTTTTATGTCTTTAGCTTATACTTCGTTCAATTTTCATCCCTCCGTTAGTATAAGTGAGCCGCCGTACATCTCTGAGGACGAACGGTGCAAATATTTTGTCAGTTAAAAGGGAAAAAATGCTGCTCATGTGAGAATGTGAAACGGACTTTTTGCAAAGATGTATTTTTGCCTCACTTTTTTCCCTTTAAATGACAAAATATTTGCACCGTTCGTCCTCAAGGATGTACGGTGGCTCACTTTTAATAACGAAAGAATGAAAATTGCGCGAAGTATGAACATGACATGAGACGGTCTTTTTGAAAACCACTTCACTCTATTTTCCAAATGAAACTTTCAGTTTGTGTGTTTGAAATTACGTTTTAAACTTGGCATCTTATGACCCATCATCTGGTTAATGTGTTTCCAATTGATAGATAATCGCTTTCTATTGCTTGGTATTTTGGTTCACGTCTGTTTGGTTCACCAATTCAAGTGTCTTTCTAAACCGAGTAAAGGATTTGCTTTATGTAAACGTCATAATCTGTTGGATATTTTTTTTTTACGAGGGTGTCAGTTTAAGGGGGTGTTTGGGATTGTTTTGTTTTTTGTATGCTTAAGGGTAAGCAGTTATATCAGTTTTGAAATGGGTACTTTAAAGATTGTTTAAAATTGCTTATTTAGTAAAAAAAAATTGAAAAAGTTCAGAATCAATTTATTGAATTTCATTTATGAGATGTTTCAAAGTTATTATATTTGTGAAAAATACAACTTTAAGGGTTCTAACAATAGGTTTTTTGTTTGCTTATTAGAATCCCACAAAATAAGAGTAGTAAATAATCACTCGAACAATTTTGAAACAATTATGATCTTACAAACCTGAACGCTAAAAGGCATACACAGACTACATAACATCTCAGTTTGTTACCGCCAGTAAGCGCTTCTTACTTCACTACACTTATAAATTGCAGAAACCATACAAATAAAGTGAGAAAATAATCATTACACAGGAGCTTAATAAATATTTGAACAGTTAACTTAAATTTCTCTCTTAACAACCAAAATAAAATTCTAATGTAATTTATAACCCGACACTTCTTGAGAAAATTACAGCTCATAGATTATGATTCAACAATAGAAAAAATAAAAGATTTTGGCAAAATTTTGACAAAAATAGATTTATGAAGTTATAGTAAAGATGATAACATTTGGTGGGTATTACAAAGAACTTATGATTCAACAACATCCAATGTATTTTTTATGTAACCCGTTGGTAAAATCAAACTCTATATCGACATTAGAACCGTTCCTGCATTAGTGTTCCATTAGTGTTCCAATGCACTTCGAAGAGAGACGTTAGGACCATTGGCCGCACCTCTAGATATCTGATCATAGTTTAGAAACAATACAATTACAGTTATATCATCGTGGAAGTGACGCCTCACCCGCTTATCAATCTTCCTCAGATCAGAATATCGCATTTCACGTTTTTTAGCAGCTTCATGCAGAGCAGCTTTCACTAGTCTCTTCGCTATTCCCTGAAAAAAAATGAAAATGTTTTTAGAAGGCTTCATGGGCTGTAAAGAACCAAACTCAGATGCCGAGACAAATACAATATGAACTTTTAGTCCTTTTACAGTTGCATTATACTTCACAAGTTGTAATTAATGCACAGCTAGTTGTAGAGATGCACAGTAGCGTTAAAGCCTGAGCTCAGTCCTAGGCCGGCCCCGAAAAGCCCGGCTCAAAAAAGCCCCTTCCGGACCAAAAGTCCTAAACCGGCTCAATCTGAGCCATCGGAACCGCTCTGCCCTGTACCAAGACCAAAGCCCGGAAAGAAAAGGCAAGCTATTCATATTATGCTTCGTGTCATGCATTTTATCGCGAACTAGTTGTACAAAAAGGTATCAGAAGGCCATCTAACTATCTAAGTCATGCTTCATGAATTGAGCTCATGAAGAACTAGTTGTATGAACGGTAATTGACCAAGAGTCACAAACTAAGCACATATAAATATAACATGTGGAGTCACAAATCGTGCTTCATGGGTCGCACCTCATGCATACATACTTATACAGTTATACAAAAGGCAAGTAACACTGAAACACTGAACTGAACAAACTAAACCAGCAGCACAGATAAACATTGAAATTTACAGAATAGGCACCGCAAGTTGCATATTGATAGTTGTCCCTCATGCAGAACTGATTGTACCATAGAAAGACAAAGCAAGCCTAAATTCACATATATGATCCTTTGCAAAGCATGGACACTAGTCTGGGTAGTACGGTTGTAACCCATGCAGAAATAGTATTATAAAAGGTAAATAACAAAGCAACATGAGCTCTAGCAGGTAAATACGATAGACATGATCGTTCTACTTGCATCATACTTCGTGGGTTGTTGAACGCTAACTAGTGGTATAAAATGTAACTAACTAACACCTCTTTGCATACAAGAGAGTGTTGCACCCCTCTGTTTTCAACTGTTTGCCAAACTTTTACTTTCAAAGTCAAACTTATATTGGCCAAAAATTACAGATATGGTTGTATTCTTATACATTTTAAAAATTACCAATTTGACTGTTTGACTAGAAATTTGTTTACATAGCCAATAACTGTGTCCTTATACGATACTAAAACAATCATAAATCTATAGCACAGACAAAAATACATCTCAAATTCTGTACATGATCCTAAAAATTTGATATACTTGAAAGCTTAACATGTATATAGATGTGAATATCTAAAATTAGATGTAGCACACAATATATACTGCTTCGGAAAAGTCTCACCGAACACAACCCACGTGTAGGCTCAATATAAGTGTATGTGTGTGTACAAGATCTCTTCTTAAAAAGCTATCGATCAGAAACATAGCCAAATAAATGACACAACTGCCCTTACTTGTTTCTATAAAATTATACACACATAACCACACACGTGTCTACGCATATCTAAGCATATACAGATACGATGAAATACTAAACATATGTGAATTACTAAACATAGACCACTTACATTAAACACAACCACATGGGTAGAGATATTCAGTCAAACGCAATCAAAAGGAATAGTATCCAAATACTGAAGAGTGTAAAAAACTTACCGCGCGCGGATTGTTATGAACGATCTCCACGGCTTCTTCATTACTCAAGTGTTCCCATAAACCGTCAGAAGCAAATATAAGAAAAGAATCACTTGGGTGGATATCATGAGTAAGGATTGATGGAGTGGCCGACAGGATTGGCATAACCGTTGATTCAGGAAGTCGGAATTTTTGTGCAATTTGGTCGTTATTGTACTCTGAGTGTTTCATATAAACATCCCCGATGGATCTTGAAACCTGCACCAGATACAATAATTCAAGTATACTATTTAACAGACTCAAATAAACCAAAAAACATCCATCACATCCATCATTGATTCAAAACCTATTTCACTAATTAAAGGTAATCATTCTTAAGCTATGATAAACCAATACAATAGGCTGACTTTATGAAGGCCAAAAGCTTAGCTGAAACCTCTAAGAGCCTAAACTGTAATATGTAGCTAAAACCATTGTAAAAGTAATGGTAGTGTCGTTGTAAATGTTTTCATGTATATTTAGTCCTCATAGAGAAGAAAAGGGGATGAACCAATTGTTTGGTATTTTGTACTACAAACTAGCATTTGCCTATAGGGTCTTGCAGTTATCTACAAGATGTCCGTCAATTACGGTTCCATTTGTTTACGTCTTATTTCATGCATTCTCTCTTCTTAAATTTGTGGCTCCCACCTTCTTATAATGTAGGGCCCCAAGTCAACATTGTTATATATTTTCGCATCATATAAATGTGATCCACAGAATGAAAATGTTATATGGTCCTACATGTCGAACACTGTTGATTTGGGTCCAGTATTAGTGATACCATATAAAATTAGCATACACGAGCTTAATACTCCGGTCCCGGTGGTAGTGGTGGATCCAGAAATCAGGTAGCAAGTTTTGTACTATCATTACAGATTAGAGCAAAAAGCAATTACATCTCTTTTGCACTACAAAAACAAAAAGTTTCAGGGTATGCTTACAAAACCAAATTGACCACAAAATCGAGTTTTTATCAAGGAGCAATAATACATTACACGGATACATGGAAAAATACATTAGTGTAATAGATACAAGGATAATTTAATTCTAAAGAAAGAATAAGAATAACCTGAATTATGCCTTTGACCCTCCAAACTCCATGTTTCAAAGCGACAATATTTGGGTCATGTGGGTGTAAACTTTTTAGCTCATGTCTAACCTCCTCAAGATTGGCATTATGTTCTGATGACAACTGTATAGCCGCCATACCTCCTGTGTTCCCCACTTTCTTACCAAGAACAACACGTGCATCTCCCAGATTTGCTACAAAAAGAGTTTGCTGATATATTACTCCAACCAAGCAACATGATCCAACGGTTGCTATGCTTGGACGTTCATTAAATAACTCAGCTACCAGAGAAGTAAATCCATTCTCCGTTTGAAGATACGCATTTTTTATTGTATCGGGAGTCACCACACCATAATCCCCAGCAGTTATTGCTGCATAAACATCAAACCTAAGAACACTGACATAAAAACCGATTCTTATTTAACTATCACACATTCACACCCAAGTAGTAAACCCAATGTCAAATACTCAAATCCCCAAAATATTCACTAGATTGAGATTGTTGTATTTCAGTTGCCACGCGACTACTAGTGATTGTGAAAGATTAGTTAATCTATATTTTGATTGAAAAAAATCAATCATATCAAAGATTTTGTAACATTGAAACCAAAAATAATTTAACTGTTACATAAACACAGCTTCTCTACGCCTACACGCATACGTCAAAAAGCAAACGTCATTATATCAATCTATTTGTGCACACGTTTAAACCAATTTGAACCTTTATTCTATTTTGAGATAACCAATCAACACAAACTCCTCATATCTAAGGTATCGCAGAACGTCCATAATTACCTCAATTTTATGATTTAGTTCATTAACAACATCGTTGACATCAACTATAAACTCTAATCTAAACAAATTTGACACATATATTGGCATTTAAGAGCATTTGGATACAAGTTTTTAAGATTATCAAATTATTGTTGCCATTTCAGGTCATCATCATAAGTTTCTAGTGTTTCAATTACCTGCTTGTTTATGGTTTCATCACTATTGATACATCAAAAAATCACATATCCACTTATCAAACGGTCAAGTAAATTATGTATCCGTTATTTTATCTAGTACTCCATTTAAACAATAAGCATTTGCCAGAAAACGTACAACCATCAAAACTGATTCTCACGGCCTTCACAAACACATCCAAACAGTATTTCCTAAACCATGTTTTCTAAGATTTATTTATCACATTCCCATTATCCGATATCACATGATCACTTTCAAAATCACAAAGTTTTTATCACATTCGCAAATTAATAATAAGATCAAACAGCAACAACAAACCTTTGAAATTCCTAAACAAGTTATCGCAAACATATCGTGCAACATCAGGTCCTCCATGACCATCATACACCCCAACAAATGTCCCAAACGAGCCACACTCGATCTGGCTTTGATCCTCAAGCACTTGGTTTGCCTGAACAACGGCCATCGAATACTCTCCACCATAATATTTTCCAATATCTCTATACCACAACAACCCATCTTTCTCAAAATCATCACCATCGCCACCATTATTATTATAATTACCATTAACACCAACAGTAGCACCACTGGTTTCGCTACCGTCACCCTTAATAAATGGTTTCCAACAAACTGATAACAGATTCATCAACCCTTCTAACATCCCACATTTCTCGCACAAAATCCCCTAAATTAAACTCCCTGGATATATCAACATAATAACAACAATCAACCAAGCATCATAATACCTTAAAAAAAACCTTAAATATCTCAAAAATCCAATCTTTTTCCACAAATCTTAACAACTAAGACAAAATAAAAAATACCCAAATCAAATTAGGCAAAATAAAAAATACCCAGATCAAAATCTTTGATTTTTTTCTCAAAAAAAGTGAAATCAAGATTCTGATTCTTGATTAAATCTGAAAAAAATATATGAAAAGATGGGTTGTGTTTTATATTTGGTTTAATTTGGGTATAGTGAATTGAAATTGGATTTTATAAATTTATAATGTGGAATTTAATTAATTTAAGAAGGTGGAACCCTAAGGGGAAGGGGGTGTTGGGTGGTGGAGGAACAAGAATGTGTTAATAGAAATTTGTTTTTTGATTCAATTCTGTTTTCAAGCTTTTTTGTTTGGTGTTCCTTTCAATGTTTTTATTTATAAAACACTTTTCTGTTTACGCGTTTTTATTTTTATTTACACACGACCATTAATTCTCTTCTCTTGTTTGCACGTGGAATGAATCATGGGAGATTTTGTGGTGTTTCTTTTAAGTTTAGGGGTTGTACATGTAATAGGTTTGAAACTTTTCGATCCTATCTTTTTTAAGAGTGCTAGGTACCTAGGTCACGTTCGCCTGATGTCATAGCCAAAAAATACTGTCACGTCAGCAAAAAGTGATATGGCATCAGAATTCCTTTGTCACCGCATTTTGTGCGGTATCTTTTGGCGCTAGAAAATATGGTGCCGTTGACTTTTTTTTCAATTATATAAAATAAAACATATACAATATAAATAAAATAAACTTCATTAAAATAAAAAACATTACATTAAATAAAAAATACGCTCCCCTCCCGTTGGTAAACGGTCAGAATTTAAATAAAATAAGAAAAACCAAGATGGCTGGTAATTATGGCGCTAGGCTCGGTATGGTGCGCCGTTCTCAAGTCTTGGATGGTACCATGGACAAAAACGTATAATAGCGAACGAAAACGTTCAAAAACGTTAAAATACGTTTGAAATAGCTCGAAAACGCGCAAAACTGTTTGCAATTGGCCAAAAACGCACCAAAACGGACAAAACAGTCAAAAAGGACAAAAACGGTTGAAAACGGACTAACACGATCGAAAACAATCTAAATCAGACGAAAACGGTCGAAAAGGGACAAAAACGAATGAAAGCGGTTGAAAACGGACGAAATCGGACGAAAACGGTCAAAATCAGTCAAAATCGGACGAAATCGGTCGGAACAGACGATAACGGTCGAAAACGGATGCAAACGGACAAAAATGGTCGAAATCGGTTGAAAACGGCCGAAAACACACGAAAACGTCGAATACGGTCAAAACAGACAAAACGCACAAAACCCACAAAAACGTATAAAAATGGATAGTGAATCACTTTGGTTACTATATAGAGCATCGTTGGCTTCTAAAAAACCTTTTTTTAAGTTAACAAAACTCATCTATAGCCGACCCATTTAGACCAAAACCCATCTAAACCCATGTTTCTAGAAGACACATCTAAACTCATACTCATCTAGACCCAAACCCATTTAGACCCATGACCCTAAACCCAACCCAACCCACCATTTTGCCACCTCTATGATTTGTGCACATTTAACCGCGGATGGCAACGGCCGAGAAAAAATCATGATACTTGCGTCATGATGGGTGGGTATACATGTGAATTTACATGCGGATATATGGTGGGTGACAAAATAAACCCGGTGGCGAGTGGCGGATAACTGGTGAATCCGATCTACAAACTCGTCACACTCATTTTAAAATACCCGCGAGTATATCTTTCAAAATACCTGTGGACTCGTTTTCTATTAAAATCATACTTATTATATTACTTAAGTAATTTTGAAGTTATAATTAGATTTATATCTAATAGTCACCTAAACCTATTTGTTAGCCGTGCTTTTATTAAAGTGATGGTCATTAAATATTCCCGAGCCTTGTATAAGTAAATCGTAGTTTACGGGAATTTAGTTAAGCTAGTTGGGCCTAGTTGTCGGGCTCAAGCCCATTTGTTCTATGAACCGGCCCAACTCAAAGCCCACAAGAATAGTCCACTCTTGTAACTATTTAAAGCCCTCTCCAAGTGTGGAGAGGGTGTTGCTTCTCATTTTTCTTTTGTGGAACAAGTAACCATTTTTCTTGTTTTTTACTTTCTCTCTCTAAAATCTATTTTTCTTATTTTTGTGTTTGAGGTGATGAAATGATATCCTAACACTATTAAAAACACAAGATACTAATCGGTCTTTTATGTTTCAAAACTAAAAGAAGAATATGGATCATCAAAGTATTAAATATACACTTAATATCTCAAATCTCAAGCCAAGCTCGTCAAACTTGGTCTTGCGATTTTGATGCATGGGTAACCAGCAGTCTTAATCAATAATTAATAAGGTTGCAAAAATCGGGATCTTTAGCGGGGGCGAGTCGAAACCAGCACTTTAAGGCTTGTAATGCGTCCAAGGCAGGATAACGGATAGGAGCTCCGAGTTAATCATTATTGGCATTTTGGGCACTTTGGGTATTTCTAGCAAGTTTTGTGTATTTTTGGCTAGTTTTTGATATTATTAGCAAGACTTTTTTCTAAAAAAAACTTGGAATAGATTTAAACATTTACTATAAGTGATTAAAGCAAGCTTACAGTGAGTTTTAGGTACTTCCAGCAAGATTAGAAGGTTTCTAGCAAGTTTGACCACCGTTGACCACTCTTGATCGCCGTTGACCATGGTTGACCTATTTGTTTGACCTTGTTACATTAATCGGCAAGGTTCGTGGCCTTGTAGCGCGTAATCGGCGATTAATCGGCCTTGTAGACCCTGTTTTGCAACATTGCTTGACATTAATCACGCACACAAGAATCAAAGATGGAATTCGATAGAGCAACTTAGAGACAAAAACGAACTCTCTAATCTAGAGAGAGGAAGGAGAAAAAGAAATAGAGAGTTGTAATTAGTAAGTTAAATAGGAAAGAGATAACATACAATGCGTTTTATTTATACCCTGCAATGCGTCGACCTCCTTAATGGGCCTAATGGGCCGGTTAGGCATTGTGATGGGCTTTAGCCCAAAACGTATACAATATTAACTTAATGTCCAAGCCCGTTTAACCGATACTATTCTAATACTAGTTACAAGGTTCGTAAACTAGAATGACCGACACTTCATAAAACAAGCAATGCTAACAATCTCCCCCTAAGGGGCAATCATTCATCCATAATAATATCATGATCTGCGTGGCTTTATATCTTGTTCTTGAACCTTGTTGGGTAGTAGACTTCCAATCATACTTGTGATCTTGATCTTGATCTTTTTTTATTTTTCTTTGTCTATAGCCTTTGAGATCTTTTCATCATCATTTGTCGTGTTTGCATCTTGGCCATCACTTCTATGAGTATCCTTGATGCGCTTGACCAACATATGCATGCTTATCTTGAAACCAAACAATCTTCCTTATTTGGGGCGGTCATTCATCTATATTAATATCATGATTTCACGTAGCTTTTTATCTTGTTCTTTGTTAGGTCTTGATTTATGGATCAAATAAGCTATTAGTGTATGTTTAGGTGTTTGTGTGTGTTTATTATAGAGAGAGAAATAGTAGAGAGAGAAAGTAGTTAGAGAGAAGGAGAAGAAGAGGAAGAGTAGAGAGAGAAAGAGAAAGGAGAGAAATGAGAATTAGAATTAGAAGCATCACCTCAACAAATGAGGTAGGAGGGGTATTTATACCCATTTACAAGAGTGAGCTACTAGCTCATGGCTTTCTCTTAGCCTTGTCTCGTGACTACATTTAGTCACGAGACCTTTACCTAACTATTACACACTTAATATTTCACAAATTATTACAAGACTTTTATCTCAATAAGATCGTCACTTTTCTATTCCTAACAATCTCCCCCTAAGGGACGATCATTGAGATCTCTCTTTGATTACATTAATGATCAACACTTTCTATTCCTAACAATCTCCCCCTAAGGGATGATCATTAAGATCTCTCTTGTGACCTTGATCTTTGACCTTTAATGCTCGTTGTCTTTAGTCTTGTTGTGTAATAGTGGTCTCATTCCAATCATGCTCTTGTGATATTGATCTTTATCTTTAATTTGCCTTTGTCTTTGCCTTTGAGATCTTTTCGTATCATCATTGCTTTGCTAATATACTTACCGTAAATCCATATTGATTTGTCTTTTGAAGCTTTTGACCAACATATTCATACTTTTCTTGACAGCTAGCAATCTTCCTCATGTAGAACTCTTGTCTTGAACATAAGCTTGATGACTTGAGGAAGTTATTTGATTATCAGAGTTGCGGAAGTGTATCTTTGATCCTTGAGTATGAATTATGAAGGTATGGATATGATAATGTACTTGCTTGAAAGAGGTAGAGATGTTGTTGTTGTCGTTGTTTGAAGATGAATATAGCAATGTAAAAGTAGTAACAATCTCTCCCATCAATCTTGTGACATCGTAAGTAACCTTGGTAATCCAACACTTCTCTTAAATAAATCAAGGAAATGTTGTTTGTGTTTTTCGAAAACAAATTCCGAAAGAACATGATAACTACTAGATCACTTAGATTGCTAGTTAACACTAAAATGAATCACTAAGCAATCATTTTCAAATTAATGACCTACGTTTAGCGTTGGCTTGATGTTAGCACTAGTAGGATTTCCATTTAATCATTGTGAAATACTTAATTTAAGTATCACTCTGGAATGTTCTGGCAATGTCACTAAGACATGCAATGTCGCATAGACATATAAGCGACTCTTGTACTTTTTGTATCACTGATGTTTAATACAAATGTACTTTTGTGTCATATGTGATATTTATGACTTGATCTCATTTGACTCTAGACTCAATTAGTGCATTTTTTGTTTTAGTGATCGGAGGCTGGAGCAGACTACCACCTTTTCAATATCAACATTCTCGGAGTGAGAAGTCAATAGATTATGCGTTTAATCTTCGTGACAATGAAACAATAATTCTTTTGAAAGAAACTTGAGTGGCTGAGAAGGGTTGTACATTGCATCACTGGGTCCATGACGTCTTTCTTCAATACCAAATATCATCTTTGTGATATTCGATAGATTATGTATTGACTCGGTTTCTGCCTTAAGTTTTGTGGAGGGGGCTTGCTTTCTTTTCACGAGCACCTATAACACAATCATGTTCTTTCTTTATATCTTGCAACACAACCCCTTCAATGTTTATTAAAACTTCATTACTATATCATGATTGTATATTTCTTATTATAGCTCCATTAGCCTTAGTTGAACATTATTATTCCCATTCAAATATTCAACTTCCATCATTACTAAGGACTTTTTTCTATTCTATCCTATTTTGAATGAACCTGGCTAGATCCCTCCGTTTGGTTTATCATGGAGAATAATACCTAACCTTACCACCAAACTTATTCCTTATTGATCATTGTGAGGTAGGTTGGTTGTTGGGTATTAAGATCGAAAACCTAGATAAACCTTATGAAAAATCAATCAAAAGTGTTTGAAATAAATCAAAACATTAATAAAACACGTTGAGAGTTTCATTTCTTTTCAGTTTTGAAATTACTATCTCCAACAACCTACACATGTGCAAATCGATATTTTATGAACATTGATCTTTACAAGGAGGATAAGAGTTGAATAGTTAATGCACCAAGAAGCTTTAGATTCACTTTATTATTCCATACACTTATAGGCATTTTAAAAATCTTTCATGATCACATTTTAATACAATTTTTATACATAATATTTCTACTCACACTAATTTCCTTTTTACCTCCCTTCACCCTTTTCCCATTTTTCCCCCCTCTACCCCCCCTTACATTTCCCCCCGTCGGCTCCCCCTCCCCCTCCCTCGCCCAGTTTTTTTTTTTTCCCCCCCACTGCCACCCACCCTTACCCCGCTCCCCTTCCTTTCCCTTTTTTTCCCACTCAATTTTCTCTTTATCACAATTTTTTTTCATTTTCCTTTTTCCCCCCCCCACCCACCCCCCCCACTCCAAAAATAAAGCATACCTATATGATATATTGATATCAAATATCAAATATCAATAGATTAAAATAGCTATATAGAGATTTTGAAAGCACAATATGGGAGACGATCACAATTTAAATCCAGTTTCCCCTTTTCTTCCCCACCCCCCCTCTTTTCCTCCCTATTTTACCCCCCACCCCCCCCCCCCCGCCCCCCCGCTCAAAATATCCTACGCCTGATGAATTTTTGAAATATCAATGGATTAAAATATCTATATGAGATTTTGAAAACACATGGAGAAAACAATATTGCATGATTATTATGGAAATGTTTTTGAATGTTTTTAAACAAATTTAAAACTAAGTTTGTGGCCAAGGATGTGTTTATATCTAAAACGATGGTCACTAAAGACAAAGCCGCGAAACGTATGTTATCGAAACACTCTCAAACGGTATGCACCCGAATGATGACTAACAACTGTGTATATCAAGGTTTAAGAAAAGAGCCTGTTACCACCGTGTATAGTCTAGAATAAGCGAATTGCATTAGTTTATTTATAGCGTGTCACATAGGGACTAATAATGACTAGTTACGATAGTTATGTGGCACTAGGACTATAAATACCCCCTCCATACTTCCATGGAGGGGTGAAGCTCACTTTTGTAAAGTGTAAGTGTGTGTGTTTTCTCTCTAGCTCACACACATCTTCCCATCTCTTTCACCTTATTCTCTAATAAAATGGCTACACATTTATTTCACTTTACCCAACCTCCAGATCAGTTTTAATCCTTGTTCTTGTATGTCATTTATATTCTACAATTGGTATCAGAGCTCATGGGATGATTAGCTAGATTGTGTGTGCGTTTTCTTGGTTAGTTTAGATCAAAAGTTTGGTTTTAGAAGGTTTATGGTCTTATTCTTGACACTCTTTGATTCTCACGTTTGTGGTGTTAAAGTTAGTGTTTTTATTATTGTTATAGCCTTCTAGGATCAAGTTGTGCAAAAGAAACCAAGCAAAAACGTTCAAAAGGGTGATTTTTAGGTGTTTTTAGGTGAAAAAGTTCGTATTTTTCTTGACTGCGTTTTGTCTCACTGGCATATTCTTGGTTGCGTTTTGTCAGAAAAAGTACACTGCGTTTTGTCGTTTAGGTAAAGGACAACAGTACTGCGTTTTGTCTTATTAGGAGCTGTGTTTTGGTTCTACGTTTTGCTTCTTGCGTTTTGGTGCTGCGTTTTGCCTCTGCGTTTTGCCTAGTTGAAGACCTATCTTGCGTTTTGCCTAGGGGAGACTCTGTCCATTTCATTTCTTGGTTGCGTTTTGTCTCTTGCGTTTTGTCTCCTGCGTTTTGTCTCTTGCGTTTTGTCTCCTGCGTTTTGTCTCTTGCGTTTTGTCTCTTGCGTTTTGTCTCCTGCGTTTTGTCTCTTGCGTTTTGTCTCTTGCGTTTTGTCTATTGAGATTTGTCTCTGCGTTTTGTCTATTGAGATTTGTCTAAGCTTCTTCACTGAGATTTGTCTAAGCTTCTTCACTGAGATTTGTCTAAGCTTCTTCACTGAGATTTGTCTAAGCTTCTTCACTGAGATTTGTCTAAGCTTCTTCACTGAGATTTGTCTAAGCTTCTTCACTGAGATTTGTCTAAGCTTCTTCACTGAGATTTGTCTAAGCTTCTTCACTAAGATTTGTCTAAGCTTCTTCACTGAGATTTGTCTAAGCTTCTTCACTGAGATTTGTCTAAGCTTCTTCATTGAGATTTGTCTACGATTCTTCACTAAGTTTTGCCTAAGTCATATTATCTTCATTACGTAAACTCATTTCAACCAAACCAAATCATAATTAAACAACATATAACCTAATCTAACAAACAATCATCACTTTTAACATACAATCACAAATCATTGTACCGATCCAACGATTATCATAACACAATCAATCAATCATGTCTAAAGCTTCCGATGACATTCAAGAGAGAGAATTGCATCAGTTGCAACTAATGCAAGAAAATGCAAAGGAAAGTTGGATGACATCTTTTCGGCTACTTCATTCATTTCTTCAGGTTCTTTCATACGATGAAACAAAATCCATGAGAGTATCCGAACGTGCATTCATGACACTTTTTGGTCAAGATAATGAGACTTTCACAAGTACGATATCCCTTAACTTAGATCAATTACAAAGGCAGCTTGACAAAGATGAATTCCAAGAAGATAAATCCATGGCTGTATTTTAGGTGCTCAACAATCAGTTTCAGAAGTTCATCGATTGGCAACACTTCTTAGATTATGACAGTGAAATGACAGAGAAGCTTTTTGCTGAATACACTGGAATCCAAGTTAAACAGTTTAGAGAAACACTACTCCTACACATGGCTAATGTTAAGAAGTCTGTTGCTGAAAGAACACATCATAAAAGACAGTATGATAGAAGGATGAAGGAAAGACAGATGCAGTCAAGAGAGAGTAAGGTTGTTTCGAGTAAAGCATTGGATGCTAGTTTAGTTGTTACAGAATGCAGTGGGACAAAGTCAGATGAGCATATTACAAGCAGCAGTTCAGGGACTTATATCACACATGTTGTGGATGCAGATATCAGACCAGTAAATGACCAAGTGCCATCTGCTGAGGTACATTTGACTACTCAACATAATGTCCTTGCTAATGTACAACAGCATACTAATCAATCTGAACCAAGTTATGACACATATCTGTTGGAAAAGGTTGATAGCAATACCACTCCTGATTCAACAAATATGTGTCATAGGGGAGGAGAGATTGACCAGGATGCTGAACAAAGAAAGTTTTCAAAGTAACAAACCATGTAAGAATCAGGAGTCTCCTGAGTTTCGTAATTTTTTTGAGATCAATGATTTGAAAGCTCAGTACAGGCCAAAACCCACACTAATTGCAACTTGATGAATCAAATTAAAAAGGTGTGAAGGAAGCATGTATGAACCCAAGGTTAAAACATGACAATTGATGTTTTAAAACAAGAAAACATGAACTAGAAAGTAGTGTGTCTAAATTACTTGTAGAGAATGAGAAGATAAATAAGGAAAATGAGCATTTAACACAGACTTACAAAGATCTTTATGATTCTATCAAAAAGACACGAATTTAGATGAAAGATCATAATGACCCACTGATTGCTCAAGTAAATAGTAAGACTGTTGAAAATGCCGATTTAAAAGCTCAGATTCAGGAAAAGGTTTTTGCGAATGTAGCTTTGAAAAACATATTACGAAAGTTAAAAGGAAATAGCGTGGATACTAAGTTTACAAAACCATCAATCTTGGGGAAACCGGTTTTACAACCACCCAGAAACCAATCAGTTGTTAGACAACCAAATGCGTTTAAATCTGAACGACCTAACTATTCAAAACCACGGTTTGCCTCCCAAGTTGATGTGATTAACGTTTTGTCAAAACCAGTCACTCCTCATTATTTGACTAAAGTTCTAGAATATGGTCTCGCCTAAACCTCATCCACGTGATTGCAACATTCGGCTCGTCTAGGAATAGTCAAGAAGAAACCTTCTGGTTTCAAGTGTTATGGTCATAATCACTATCGAGAGGAAAGCTGGAAAAGACACAAGAAATAAATTAGGGAATTCTATAACCTGTGTGTTGCATACTACTAGTATACAAAACATTGCTAAGGTTGCAAACCAATCATAGGGAGCAAACACATCAAATATCTAGGAGTTTGCCTGTATCTATGAGTAGTTATGGAATGTCAAATGGTGTATTGCTAGTAGATCACTCTAGGAATTCTAGTTCTTTTTCTGACTCCAAACACTTTGTTTGCTCTACGCGTTGTTGAACGACGGAACCGCACTCTTGTTGAAGCTGCTAGGACTATGCTGATCTTCTCTAAGGCTCCATTATTTCTTTGGGCAGAAGCTGTTGCTACTGCCTGTTACACCCAAAACTGATCCCTCATACATACTCTTCACGATAAAACCCCATATGAACTTGTGCATGACAAGAAACCGGATCTTTTGTTTCTTCATGTTTTTGGGGCTCTCTGCTACCCAACAAACGATAGTGAAGATCTTGGTAAATTGAAAGCTAAAGCAGACATTGGGTTCTTTGTCGGTTACGCACCAAATAGGAAGGGTTACCGAATCTACAACAAACGAACCCGACAAATCATGGAAACTATTCACGTTACATTCGATGAGCTGACTGGGCAAACGGCTCCTGTACACTCCAGTCCAGGACCCGCACCTAACCTTTTGACGCCTGGACCTATCAGTTCAGGGCTCGTACCCAATCCTCCTCCTGCAGCACCTTATGTACCTCCTACCAATAAGGAACTGGAGATTTTGTTCCAGCCTATGTTTGATGAATATTTTGAGACTTCCACGGTTGATCGTCTGGTACCCCCTGCTCCTGCAGCTCAAGCTCCAGTCAACCCTACCGGTCCATCAGTATCCATCCCCATTGATCAAGAGGCACCATCGGGAAGTCATTCACCATCATCTTCGGATCATCAATCCTCTTCAGTACATCAAGGTGTTGCAGCTGAGCATTCGTTTGAAGTAAATCCTTTTGCTGCGACTGATCCTGAACCATTTGTTAATGTGTTCGCCCCAGATCAGAACTCTGAAGCATCATCTTCTGGGGTAATCACGACAACTGAACCCAACCAATCCACTCAGCCGCATGAACATCTCCAAAAATGGACCGATTCTCATCCTATTGACAATATTATTGGGAACCCCTCTCGACCGGTATCCACTCAAAAATAGCTTGCTACAGATGCTTTGTGGTGCTTCTACAACTTAGTACTATCCAAAGTCGAACCGAAAAACTTCAATTCTGTTGTTACTAAAGACTACTGGTTTCAAGCCATGCAAGATGAAATCTATGAATTTGATCGACTGGATGTATGGGAATTAGTGCCACCTCCAGACTGTGCCATGATTATTGCTCTCAAGTGGATTTATAAGGTAAAACTTGACGAGTATGGTGATGTGTTGAAAAGCAAGGTACGTCTTGTAGCAAAAGGATATCGTTAAGAAGAAGGTCTTGATTTTGAAGAATCCTTTGCCCCGGTCACCAGACTTGAAGCTATCAGAATATTTCTTGCCAATGCTGCCAACAAAAACATGATAGTTTATCAAATGGACGTGAAAACTGCATTCTTAAATGGCGAGCTTAAAGAAGTAGTCTATGTTAGCCAACCAAAAGGCTTCGTTGACCCTGATCGTCCACATCATGTCTACTGTCTGAAGAAAGTTCTTTACGGGTTAAAGCAGGCACCCCGGGCGTGGTATGATACTTTGTCAAAGTTTCTTCTGGCACAAGGATTCTCCAAGGGTGTGGTCGATCCAACCTTGTTCATTCGGAAAACAGGAAAACACACTCTTCATGTTCAAATATATGTTGATGATATAATATTTGCCTCGACCGATCCCACAGACTGTAACCATTTTTCTATTGAAATGAGCTCTAAATTTCAAATGTCGATGATGGGTCAAATATCCTTTTTCTTGGGCTTACAAATTTCTCAGAATCCTAGAGGCATTTTCATAAATCAATCTAAATATGCTAATGAGATTTTAAAGAAATTTGATCTTTATAAAAGTGACCCTGTTGACACTCCCATGGTGGAGCGAACAAAACTGGATGAGGACCTCTCAGGGATCCCTGCTGACCAGACTTAATATTGCAGTATGATTGGATCCCTGATGTATCTCACAGCCAGTCGACCTGACCTTGTCTTTGCTGTGTGCATGTGTGCTAGATATCAATCTAAGCCCACTAAAAAGCACCTTGAAGCAGTTAAACGGGTCTTTCGGTATCTTCAATGAACCATAAATATGGGTCTTTGGTATCCGAAAGACACCGTCATGGCACTAACAACATACACAGACGCATATCATGCAGGTTATCAAGACACTCGAAGAAGCACATCTGGAAGTGCTTAGTTCCTTGGTGATAAGTTAGTAAGCTGGTCATCAAAGAAGCAAACTAACACGTCCATCTCATTTACAGAGGCTGAATACATCGCGATGTCTGGATGCTGTGTCCAAATCCTATGTATGAGGTCTCAATTATCGAATTATGGCTTTGCATACAATCACATCCCTCTGTATTGTGATAACAAGAGTGCTATAGCTCTCTGCTGCAACAACGTCTAACACTCCAGGTCTAAACACATCGACATCCGACATCATTTCATCAGAGAACAAGTGGAAAAGGGAGTGGTTGAGTTGTATTTCGTGAGGACAGAGTATCAACTGGCGGATATATTCACTAAGGCACTGCCCAGAGAACGATTCAAATTCATTCTCCCGCGGCTTGGCATGAAGAGTATGAAGCCAGAGACACTCAAACGTCTTCAGGATGATAAGGATGAGTAACAGATTAGCTTCAAGTATCCTATGTAAATATGTACATATTCCAACTCAAAAAGAAATTACAAAAATATAAAACCAACAAAAATCCATAAAAATCAGAAAATAGAAAATACCAAAAATAGTTTTTCAAGACATGTCTTCTGCTTATCGATAACATTTACGGACCTAGAAATGTCATTCAATAATGACACGGGCCTTTAAATGAAGCTCGAACGGAAGTTCAAACTTTTCAAAACATGTCTAAATGGCTTGCTATTATTTCTGATATGCAACCCGGTCTTCAAAATGAGGAAAGCTCGTCGCCTAAAAGACGGCTGTTCCTAACAACGGGTGATTAAGTTCTCCCGGGCATGGATTACTTTATATCCATGCAACTCCGATCTAATGTACGTTTCAGTGCATTATTTCTTGATAAAGAAGAGAAGTCTTCTTTTTAACCAAATAATTTTTCTTCTATGATTCTTCAAAAATTATTTGTGTTAGCCATGGTGGTAAAAAGTTGTCTTTACAATGGATCAGTGTTTTAAGGAATTTCACAAAAAAGATTTAAAAGCAAATTCAATCACTCAATCTATGACTACAACTCTTTAAATAGAAAACGGGTCGTTATTTGAGGGGGAGAACGTGTCATCAAATAATCTTTTAAAACAGTCTTTCAAAATAAGTCAAGGTATACACGGATAAAGTTTTTGATAATGACGGATCACATTTTTCAGGGGAGTTAATTTATATTAACTACAAGGGCTTTAGATGTCATTCATTTCAAACTTTAGGGACTTATTTGCAATTTAAGACTTAGTGAATTCAGGCTTTAAACTACATACGACTAATATTGCCAACACATCATAGTTTGTAAAAAGACTTAGGAATGTTTGGAAATTCTTTCATAGTTTTAAAAGTCTTGAAATTGATTCTCACGGAATAGATTTAAGCTTATTAATTCTTCGAACACGATCTCAAGTATGGGTGCGTACAAGGTTTTGCTGATTCCGAGGTATCAAAACCAGCAAGGGGGAAGGAGTAGTTACACTGAAAGGTACAACAAGTACACGTGATAGAGTCCATAGCCTTCTTTAATTTTAGGCCATTCCGGGAAGACAAATGTCATAACCGCAGAGAAAATCAGTGTCTTAACTTGTTACTTTTGGGTGCACTATTTCTTCCACAAGGTACAACAAGTACACGTGATAGAGTCCATAGCCTTCTTTAATTTTAGGCCATTCCGGGAAGACAAATGTCATAACCGCAGAGAAAATCAGTGTCTTAACTTGTTACTTTTGGGTGCACTATTTCCTCCATAAGGTACAACAAATATACGTGATAGAGTCCATAGCCTTCTTTAATTTTAGGCCATTCCGGGAAGACAAATGTCATAACCGCAGAGAAAATCAGTGTCTTAAATCAATTAAGATCCTAAATATCAAAGGGTTTGAAATTTTTGATCAGGGGAGAGAATGTGATTTAAATAGAAAATCTGATAAAAAATGTGATAAAAAATGTGATCTTTTGGACTCAAGTGTAGGCTCTCTCATATGTGCTAAACCTTTTCGAATATCGATGCACATATTGAGGGGGAGCGAATGGTGTATGATGGCAATTGTGGAAATACCAAAGACCGACCCTGTAATTACTTTATCGGAGTTATAAGGATGGTAAGGTTAGGTACTCGATCCCACGATCCCGCCAGAGCCAGAGGGATCTACCCAGGGACAATCCACTAGTTAGTGTAGAAGTCCTTAGGTATGATTATAAAAAGGAGTAATGTGAGAATAAGGGAATAGTGCGGACTGAGATGGAGCTAGTACTGGAACATACCCAACAAGGTTCTAGTAATGAAGTCTCGGTAAGCACTGAAGGGGTTGAAGAATGAAAAAGAAATGTTAAGATAAAGGGTGAAAAGAAAGCAGCCCTCCTTAAACATTAGGCAGAAACCGGGTCACTACATATGCTGTCAGAATCACATAGTTGATTGCTGACATTGAAGACAAGTATCATAGACCCCAGTGATATGCTGTCAACAACCCTTCCCTAGCCACTCAAGATCCCTCAAAAGATTCTTGTTTCATATTCTCACGGATATTCAATAACATTTCGATCGTCTCTCATACTCCAGTTAGACGATATAGAAAAGGTGACGGTCTCTCTAGCCTCCCCCCGACTACTAAAACGACAAAAGTGTACTATAGAGTCTAAGAGCCATGAGATACATCTAATATATATCTCCTAGGACACTAATACAAATTATGCTTGATTATCACACCACTGGGATAACAAGGTACGATCTTAAGAGTCCTAAACCATTATCCCGTGGTATACCAGAACTCCGAGTGATACAAAAGTACACACAATGAAGATGGAAATCCTTCTAAGAAGCCAACCATCTAACAAGCTCTTGTTAGGTGACATGTGAGATCCACTAATGGGATTAAACTTATGGACAAATGGAAATCAACGATGGTTAATTCTTTATGAATCAAAACTTGTTCCAAAGCTCAAATTAGCTTTTTAAACCCATAAGTCCATCTATTTCAGACTCATCATCCAAAAAGCTCAAAACCATACTTCAATAAGCACTTGTACAGTAACTTTTCTTAACACAGGAATTTTAAAAAGGGAACTTGAACTTTTATTAAACGTTGGAAAAACTTACAACTAAAAAAAGAGTTTAAAACACCTGCAAAAGGAAATTTAACAGAAAATTACATAAGTAAACTTCAAAAAACTAGATGCCTTTCATGGCTTACACTTAGTCCTATTTATAGAATACTAATTAGGTCTTGAGCTCTTTGTCTTGTGTTTCTTTTGTGAGACAGAAACAAGGTGTGTTTCTTGTATGAGGTGAATGAAAAATTAAATCTTGGCCCTTGAATTTCCCTTGTGCTTCTTTGGTTTCATTCCCGACATTGGATTAACTTTGAAAAGAGTGGAGGATTGCCAACATGGCAAGGTGATATGTCAAGGGTTTTAGTGGGTTGAGGGTGAGGTATTTACCCATTGTTTTGTTGGTGTTGCAGGATAAAGAGAGGGAAGGAAACTCGTGACTATGGATGGGGTTTTGAGCTTGGGCGGGAAAACTTGTTTTATCAAGGTTGGGGATAACCAGGGGAAGGGTTTGGAGACTTGCCAACTTTGGCCCCTCAACTCTTATAACTCTATTGCAAATCAAGTCCTTGTGATTTATATCTTTTAGGGTCTTGGCAGCTTCAGTCCCTCATTTTGTATAGAGCCATTTCATGCATAGTCCTTGAAAGATACAACTTTAGGGGTTTGGCAGAATCAACCCCTAAAGTTATATTTTATTTAAATTGCATTTCCACTCCTTGTAATTTATATCCTTAGTATTCAACTTGGGATGTGGTAATTTTGGTCCCTCAAGTTTGAATTCTTCTGATTCAGCTTCTCGGAGTTGACTTTGACTTTGACTGTTGACTTTTTTTTTGACTTTGATTTGTCTTTGGCTTTGACTTTTACTCACGCTCTTTTCACACTTTTCCATTCCGTGCTCGGTTTTATCGTTTTTGGCTTTGTTTTTGTCATTTTCTTGATTATTCGTTTCCTACACAATATAAATGCAAAACAAACATATATTTGGCAGTTTTTGTCTGTTTTTGGTCATTTAAGTCCGTTTTTAATGGAAAAAGGTATGTGTAATTAAGCACATACCAATCTACATCAAGTTCCTAGAGCTTGGTATGAGACACTCTCTACCTATTTGCCAGATAATGGATTTCACAGGGGACAAATTGTCAAGACTTTATTCATAAAGAGACTCAAGGGTGATATTTTACACGTTCAAGTATATGTAGATGACATCATCTTTGGTTTAACTAAGAAGTCTTTATGTGATAAGTTTGAGCAGATAATGCACAATAGGTTTCAGATGAGTTCAATGGGAGAACTTACTTTCTTCTTGGGTTTACAAGTCAAGCAGAAAGAGGATGGGATCTTCATTAGTCAGGACAAGTATGTTGGTGAAATCTTGAAGAAATTTGGCTTTTCTAGTATAAGGACAGCTAGTACTCCTATGGGATCTTCATTAGTCATATAATGCACAATGGGATTTTCATTAGTAATCCTTTGGCTTTGACAAAGGATGAAGATGGTAAGGATGTTGATGTTCATTTATATAGGTCAATGATTGGGTCATTTATGTATCTTACATCCTCTAGACCAGATATTATGTTCTTAGTTTGTGCTTGCTTAAGATTTTAAGTTCAGCTAAAAGTTTCTTACTTAAATGCAATAAAAAGAATCTTTAAATACCTAAAAGATCAACCTAAGTTGGGACTTTGGTATCCTAAGGACTCTCCTCTTATATTGGAAGCTTTTTTAGACAGTGACTATGCAGGTGCCAGCTTGGACAGGAAATCCACAATAGGAGGTTGTCAATTTCTTGGTTCAAGGTTAATCTCTTGGCAGTGTAAAAAGCAGACTATGGTGGCCAACTCAACTACTGAAGCTAAATACATTGCGGCTTCTCACTGCTGTGGTCAAGTGCTTTGGATCCAAAATCAGATGTTAGATTATGGATTTAATTTTATGCAGACAAAGATTCATGTTGAAAATGAGAGTGCTATTTGTGTTATCAAGAATCCTGTCTATCATTCTAAAACAAAGCATATAGAGATCAGGCATCATTTCATTAGAGACTCTTATGAGAAGAGACTGATTGAGATGGTCAAGATACATACAGATCTTAATGTTGCAGATCTTCTCATTAAAGCCTTTGATGTAAGCAGATTTAATTTTCTGGTGGCAAGCATTAGAATGCTTAATTTGTAGCTACATTAGTTGATGGGAGGTTTAACAGTTCTTAACTTCTATTCATGGGTTATATATAAATATGAATCCTCATGAATTCTCACATGTCTATCTAGTCTTTTCTAGTGTGCTTGTGATGAATGGAGGCATGTTGTTGTATAATTATTGAAAACAGAGTTAAAACTGTTAAGGCAAATATTAATACTGCTAAGTATAATTTGTACTGCTAGGCAAAAGAGGTTGGAACACTAAGATACCTCAGTCTGGTGGTCCCCCTATAAAGGTTGGCGATGAAGCTGTCCATAAGGAGTTGGGTGACAAAATAGAAAGGGCTGCCACTACTGCTTCTAGCTTTAAAGCATAGCAGGACAGTGGTAACATAAACTAAGACCCAATCCATGGCAACACTTAATGAGCTAAGTTCTTAGGGAATTGGCTAAGGTAGTGGTCTCAGGTGCCAAGAAACCACATTGGGGATGTAGATGCTCAAACTAGGTTTGAGGCTGCATCTAAAAGTCCAATGACCCACCTCTCTTAAGAGTTAACACACTTGGAAGTAGAGAGGACAATATGAAACTAAAAGAATTAATGGCACCTTGTACAATATTGACTGATAATTAAGAGATTTTGGTGAGCATAAAAGAAAAGAGAGAAGTTATGAGCCAAAAACAGAAAAAGAGATGTGTGCTTAAAAACAAAAAGAGTGAATTGGTGAGCAAAAAGAATTGAGAGATATAGTGAGATGAAAAACAGAAAGAGAGTTTGTGAGAATCTAAGTTTATGATAGAAATGCTTGTTGGAATAGCATTGGTGTTTATACTGCTAGGCATAAACTTAATACTGCTAGTATTAAGTTAGTACTGCCAGACATATCTTTATACTGCTGGGTGATGTTAATACGGCTAGGCTTAATGTTAGTACTGTTAGGCTAAAATTAGTACTGCTACATTACCATTAGTACTGTTTAAGGCATAACAGAATTTCCTTATTTTAATATAGCCGTTGAGATATTTCCGCCAACAACATAGCCTATAGGGTTTGACTAATTGGAAATTCATGATCTTTCTATAAATTAGTAAGATTTCTTCAAGATAAGATCAAATTTCATTCAGTCAGTCAAATTACAACTCTAAGTGCTCTCCATATAATCTCAATTAACTTTTCCAAGCTTTCATACTCACATAAACGAGCTCATCCCAGTAGTTTATTTAATATTTTCTTAATCACATGGCTAATTTAGAGTTTTGCGACAAGCATAACATGGTGGCCTACTTACAGAAGTCTGAAGGAAGTAAAGGGTTTCATCAGATCATTAATTTTTTTGAATGTTAGTCACATCCAGTATGCCCTCATAGAAAATCCAACAATATATATTTCCTTTATTAAGCAAATTTGGAGAACAGCTACTGCTGGAACAAGTGCTAATGGAGAGGTAGAACTAACTGCTACAATTGATGGACAAGTAAAAACTATTACTGAAGCCTCTCTAAGAAGACATCTAAAGTTGGAGGACAATGGTGGTGTTACTGCTCTATCCAATTCAGAGATATTTGAGCAACTTGCTCTAATGGGGTATGTGACTGATTCTGATAAACTCACTTTTTAAAAGGGTCATTTTTCTCCTCAGTAGAAGTTTCTAATTCATACCATCCTCCACTGCCTAAGCCCTAAGAAAATTACTTGGGAGCAGTTTAGTAGCAATATAGCAACTGCTATAATTTGCTTGACAACAAACAGAACTTACAATTTTTCAAAACTAATTTTTAATGCTATGATTAAGTATCTGGAAAACCCACATAAGTTTTTAATGTACCCAATATTTATCCAAATCTATTTAAACAAGCAAAAGAGACTCCTTCAACCCCACACACAAACATATCCTACTCCTATCCTTACACAAAAAGTCTTTAGTAATATGAAGAGGGTTTCAAGGGGTTATTCTGGAATAGATTTTGCTTTATTTCCTACTATGATCAGTGCACCTGAAACTTCTCCATCCAGAATAACATCTTCACCATCATTATCACCCAAAACACATACATCAGTCAGTACCCCATCAACCTCACAACCACCAAACACTCAACCCATACCTGATGTAGAGGAGGCTGTTCAAATTCCCCATGAATCACCTCTCCACAGTATTCACTCACTTAGACGTGATGAGGGTAGTTTATCACTTAATGAATTGACGAATCTGTGTACCTCATTGTCTAACAAAGTGCAGAGTTTGGAGACTGAATTAAAAGAAACCAAACAAACCTACAACTCTGCTCTCACGTAGATTATTAGAAGGGTGAAAAAGTTAGAACATATTGTGAAGGCAAGCAAATCTAGAAGAAGGGCAAGAGTGGTGGAATCTGATGATGAAGAAGACTTGGAGGATCCTTCCAAACAGGGGAGGAGATTGATTAAAGAGCTTGACATAGATGCTGGAATTTCTTTAGTTCCTCCACATGCTGTAAATGAGGGGAGGAATGATGATACTTAGATTTATGATCTACTAGCAGAGCAATTAGGAGTGTTTAGTGCAGCTACAACTCTTATAGATGCAGCTAAAAGAAGAACAAGTGTTGAAACTGCTCAAACTTACACCAAAAGAAGAAGATTTGTTAGTAATAGCAGTGGTAGAGTTAGTACTGCTAGTAGAACAATTAGTACTGCTGATGTTAGTACTGTCAGTGAATTGGGTAGTACTGCTGGTGTAAAGGCAAAAGATAAAGGGAAAGCAATTATGCAAGAATCTGAGCCTCCAAAGAAAGTCAAAAAGAGGGTTCAAGTGCAAATGAGTATGGATGAAGAGTTAGCTAAGAAAGTGTTTGAGGAGGAAAAAGCAAAAGCTATGGCAGAACAAGAACAAGAAAGGATTAACTTTGAAGCAGCTCTTGAACTTAAAAAATAGTTGGATGAAAGGGAAGAAGTTGCTACTGAACCTACTCAAGCTTAACAAATTGACTGGAGTGATCCTGCAGTGTTAAGATACCATGCGTAGCTGAATAGACCATACTCTGTAGCTGAAGTTAGGAAGAACATGGTCATGTACTTGAAGAATCAGGGAGGATACAAGATGAATTATTTCAAGGGAATGAAGTATGAAGACATTAGACCTATATTTGAAAAAGTATGGGATCAAATTCAATCTTTTGTACCCATGGATTCTGAAGACAAGAAAAAAGGTAGCAAAAAGAAAGCTGGAGGAAGAAGGAAGAAAACACTTGCCAGGAAAAGAACAAGTGAAAAGCAAAGTGAAGAAAGTATGAAGAAATAAAAGCTAGAAGATGATATAGAGAAGGAAGAACTTAAAGCCTATTTAGATCTGGTTCCAAGAGAAGAATTTGCTATGGAAATTGAATCTTTAGCTACTAAGTATCCAATAGTTGATTGAAAGACTCATGTCCTGACAAAAAACTTTATGTATTATCAAATCATCAGAGCAGATGGAAGTTCTAAGAATTACAAGATTTTCAGTAAGATGCTTGATGATTTTGACATACAGGATGTAATGGATCTACACAGACTAGTAGAAGAAAGATATGCAACATCAAGACCAGAAGGATATGACTTGATGTTATGGGGGGATCTGAAGATCTTATTTCAACCAGATAAAGAAGATGAAGTCTGGAGGAATTAGCAAGGATATAATTTGATAAGCTAAAGACTATTTGATTCATGTGAAATTCATATTTTGTTAATGGACAATGGAATTGCCATTCACATGATGATAGAGAAGAAGTATCCACTCACTCAAGAAATGCTATCAAAGATGTTAAGCAGAAAACTAGAGGTTGATAATGAAAATGAGATGGCATTTGAACTTCTAAGGTTTATAAGGTCACAAGTACAAAAGTAGAAGAATGTTTAGAAGAATCCTTAACAGTGTAGTCTAGAAGATTAAATACAGAAGAAACTTAAGATTTGAAGGTAAATCACAAGTTTAGGGGAGGATTGTTGGGATTCAAAGCTTCTACACTTAGTACTGCTAGTTATAGTTAGTTAGTACTGCCAGTATAGTTAGTACTGTTAGTTATATAGTTAGTACTGCTTAAGTGATATGCATGAGTTATATTAGGAATAGATATGCATGATCACTTGACGTATTTTGTAAGCTCATTAGGGTTTTCCTTAGTGTATAAAAGGAACCCTACGACATAGTTAGAGACATCAATTCATAGTTAGCTATTCTGTAACCTAGGCAGAATACTTGCAATCAACATATATTCAAATTTTAGTATACATTGTTCTTCTTAGTATTACAAGTTAGATTCCGCATAACTTCTAGTATTTATAATCATTGTTTCTCATATAGTTAGTTTAATTCTATTCAAGTTAACTAAGCCTTAACAAGCTAAGAAGATCTATTCATTGGCACTCACACGTTAAAATTTATGAAGTTTTGAAACATAAATCATCACACTAAGACTTGACATATTACCTTAGGTTGCGTGTTAAAGCCGTTTTACTTTCAATTATATTGAACTTTCCCGCCCGGTAGATAACATTGTACTACCATACGGACGTATTTCATTGATATACTTTTGCCATCAATCAGGTTTCCCTGTTAAGGTGAGTTCATAGCCTCGCATTTTAATCTTTAAAATGTTTCATAAACCCGCGAGGGGGATACATGCTATAAACCATGAATACAAGTGTTTTTTCAACTGTATGCTATCATGATACATTATTGCCTAAGTCGCTACTTTTGCCATTAAGACCCCACTATCATGAACCGTTAATTACTCTTCGAAGTAAGCGCAAATGCTGTTAATAGATCTATTTGGGACTGAACTCCCCTGTTGGTATACCTGTACTTTTGGTAACCAAACGTACTTCATTTAAATAAACTATGCGGGTGTTTGGCAAAGGCACCCGTTAGGGCAACTACTTGTGATTATTGATTATCTCAAGGCTTCGGTGTCATGAGCTTAGGGCAATAATATTGTTTTCTATGATAACTGTATCTACATTGCAATTATTACTATTATGGGTGTATAACAACGTAACTCACTATTATGATGACTTGTATTCAAACTGTTTATCATAAACCTATGAATTTCACTCAACCATTGTGTTGATCTTTTTAGCATGTTTATCTCAGGTAATTGAGCAACATATGACACGGAGTGGCACGGACTTGAAGATGGCTAAACTGTTATCATTCAAACTTTATGTTTCTAGATTTTGGGATCTCTCTTTTTGTAAAACTCCGATGAATAAATAAATGATAACTAAATTTTCCAAAAACGTCTCTTTATGAGTCGTTTTTTATGATTATGACTGTTGTACTATGAAGTAATACCCTAGATTAGCTTCCGCTGCTATATTTGTCAAAATGGGGGTGTTATAGATTGGTATCAGAGCTACGGTTATAGAGAACAAGGTTGAAACCTTAACTATAACTACTTTTTTTTCCATCCAATAAAGTCCTCCGTGCCACTTTATCTCCCGAATAGTATGTAAAGATACATAACTATTATACTATTATATAAATAACTTATGTTATTTACCGTTGGGTTGTTAACAGAGTGATGTCTTCTCCCAACCACTATACTTCCAATATTAAGGATGCTTTTTCCTCTAACTTTCCAGACTATATCCCAGCTTCCCCGGACTATTCCCCAGCTTTAGAGGGAAATACTTATTCTAGCTCTTCAAATAACTCATTTGGTTTAGTTCCAATAGCTTCACCAACTCTTTTACTTTTTCATGATGACCCCTATATGAAGGTCATGCAAGCATATTATGCTAAAGAATCACCTATTCCACCACCAACTATTGTGCCTCCATCTCCAATGCTATTACCAATGTTTAATCCTCAAGAATTCTTTCTTCTTGAGGAATTATTGCCACCTAAGAAACAAGGTCGTGACCGATCATCCTCCTCTACTTCTGCCCTACCTCAAGTATTTGAGATGGGAGAAAGCTCTCGTAAGATAAGTTTGGAACGTCACGAGGAACAAATTGAGGAAATTTTGAATCACCTAGATGAGCTCTCTCTTGACCGCATTGAGCACATGGAAGACAAAATAGAAGGTCTTGGAAAAGGTCGGGTGATCATACAACAAGATTTTGACAATCTAGAAACTGAACTCCAAGAGGCTCGTACTCAAATTGCTAAACTTCAAAGAAAGCAAATGGGAAATAACAGCAAGATTGCTCTGGCTCGCTTCAGGATTGCTAATCTAGAATAAATCATCGAAGATATCCAGGTTCGTCACCAAGCAAATAAGGAAAGTCTTCCGGATGCAATCTATGAACACAAGAACAGCCACGAAGGACCATCGGAATACTATATTAGATACTAGTTATAGCTTTTGTTAGAACCTAGCCACGAGATGTGTGGTATAAATAACAACACTTGTCAAATTTTGACTATGTACAGTACAAAGGCAAGTTGTTCATGATATAATATAATGGTGATCCCGTTGTACTTCATTGCTTCATACTCATCCTATGTCCTATATTACATCTCCGTCTTCATCATTAGGATCTTTATTACCAGTTAAATTAACTAACAACCATCTCTAGACTATCCTTTTAATAAGTTTATCTCCACAAAGTTAGATATCATTATGAATCTTACCATAATCCCTAGAAAATGAACTAATAAGTCTGATGCTTGTTAGAATTCATATCAAATAAGTATCTATGATATCACTATTATAACAATGCTTATTTTTAAACTTTAAGCATTTTAAGGAAAGACTTGTGATATCATTCCGTATTACATGTAGTCCCTTATGTTGGATAAGAATTCCTCCCAAAAAGGACGTCAACAATCTGAAGCATCCAGCATAACGCAGGCTGCCATCAGGAAACTAGTTGCTGACAGTGTTGTCGCAGCTCTGGAAGCACAAGCTGCAACAATGGCAAGTACTAACAATCCCAATAGAAACACCGGACCTACTGGAACTCCTGTAGCAAGAAAGGGAAACTATAAAGAGTTCATAAGCTGTCAACCTTTCTACTTCAATGGTACGGAAGGAGCAGTTGGCCTCATTCGCTGGTTTGAACGGACTGAATCAGTATTTTCTCATAGCAATTGTGCCGAGGAAAACAAAGTGACATTTGCTACTGGTACCCTGACTGATGACGCCTTATCCTGGTGGAATGCATACGCCCAACCTATTAGAATAGAACAAGCTAACAAGATCACCTAGACTGAGTTGAAAAGGCTCTTAACAAATAAGTATTGTCCTCGAACTGAAGTCAGGAAAATGGAAGATGAATTTTACAATCTGACTGTAAAAGGAAATGATCTTAAAACTTACGTTAGAAGATTCTAGGAATTAGCAGTCTTATGCCCAAACATGGTACCAAACACCGAGAAACTCATGGAAGTTTTCATCGGAGGATTACCCAGAAGTATTGAAGGAAATGTTACCGCCTCTAAGCCTCAAACTTTGGAGGAAGCCATTACCATAACTCAGAGGTTGATGGATCAGGTAACAAAGCACAATTCTATGCACGGAATCAATGATCACAAATGAAAGTTTGATGATAGAAGGAACACCACTAACAACAACAACTACCCCAATAATCACATCAACAACTATCAAAACAACCATAGCAACCGCAACAGTGATTACCGCCAACAGCAGAATAGGAGACAGGAAACCTTTAGGTTTTATGCTGTCACTCCAACTGAAAACAATGGGTATACTGGAAACCATCCTTTGTGTAAGAAATGCACTCTGCATCACACAGGACCTTGCACTGTCAAGTGTCAGACTTGCAACAGGGTGGGTCATCTGACAAGAAACTGCAGAAACAAAGGACCAGCCACTAGAAGCAATCAACAACCAGTATCAGTGCTCAAAGGCAAACAACAATACCCACGGAAGAGCATACTTGCTGAGGGACAAGAATGCTCACCGAGACCCGAACGTAGTCACGGGTACGTTCCTTCTAAACCAACATCTAGCTAGAGTATTATTCGATTCCGGATCAGATAAAAGTTTTGTATCCATAACTCTTGCTTTTATGCTTAATATCCCACCAATTACACTAGATACCACTTACGATATTGAAATGGCCAATGGAAACTTAGTAGGCACTAATACCATTATCTAGGGTTGCACTCTAATTTTGTTAAATCAACCTTTCAAAATTGATCTTATGTCAATTAAACTCGGTAGTTTCGACGTCGTCATTGGTATGGATCGGTTATCCAAGTATCATGCTAGAATTATTTGTGACGAGAAAGTCGTCCACGTCCCAATTAACGGTGAAACTTTAATCATCCTAGGTGATCAAAGTAAAACCCGACTAAGTCTCATATCCTGTATAAAAATCAAAAGGTATATATCCCGAGGTTGTCAAGTTTTCGTAATCCAAGTAATGGAGAAGAAGTCAGACGAGAAAAGACTAGAAGATATCCCAGTAGTCAGAGAATTCCCAGAAGTTTTCCTTGAAGATCTACCTAGCCTTCCTCCTGTTCACCAAGTAGAATTCCAAATCGATCTAATTCCAAGAGCGGCACCTGTAGCCCGAGCACCTTATAGATTAGCTCCTTCAGAAATGCAGGAACTATCGAACCAACTTTAAGAATTGGCAGACAGAGGTTTTATCCGACCAAGTACTTTGCCTTGGGGAGCTCCTGTCTTATTTGTTAAAAAGAAAGACGGATCTTTCAGAATGTGTATCGATTATCGGGAGTTGAATAAACTTACTGTAAAGAATCGTTATCCATTACCCAGGATCGATGACTTATTCGACCAACTTCATGGTTCGAGTGTTTACTCAAAAATCGACTTAAGATCAGGTTATCATCAATTGAGAGTAAAGAATGAAGATATTCCCAAAACTGCTTTCAGAACAAGGTACAGACACTATGAATTTCAAGTGATGCCATTTGGTTTGACTAACGCACATGCTGTATTCATGGATCTCATGAACCGTGTGTGCAAACCATACTTGGATAAGTTTGTGATAGTGTTCATTGATGATATTCTCATATACTCTCGTAACAAAGAAGAACATGCAGATCATCTGAGAATAATCTTGGAATTACTCAAAAAAGAGAAATTATATGCCAAGTTCTCCAAGTGTGATTTCTGGATCAATATCGTATAATTTCTTGGACACTTAATTGATAGTTGAGGACTTCATGTTGACCCCGCCACGATTGAAGCAGTTAAGAATTGGGCATCTCCTACTACACCCACTGGTATATGCTTAATTACACATACCATTTTCCATCAAAAACGGACTTAAATGACTAAAAACGTACCAAAAATACATTGTATTTGTATGTTTTGCATTTGTATTGTGCAAGAAACGGATATTCGAGAAAAGGACAAGAAGAAAGTAAAAACGACCAAACCAAGCACATGATGGAAAAGACAAAGTCAAATCAAGGCCAAAGTCAGTCAAAGTCAAAAGATAGCCAAGTGGAGGAAATACAACTTGAGGGACTAAAATTGCCAAACCTCAAGTTGTATTACAAAAATAAAAAGACAAGGGCTGAGAATGCAAATTGGGTGCAATATAACTTTAAGGGCCAGTTCTACCAAGCTCCTAAAGTTGTATTATGAAGGGACGAAAATTGCAATAAAGATATATGAGATGAGGGGCCAAAGCTGCCAACTTGACCAAAATCATTTTTCCCGCCCAAACAAAACCCCAGATACAACTCACGGGTGTTCTCACCTTCTTTTACCCTGTAACCTCTATAACCCCTTGGGTAAGACATTTCCCCCTCCTCTACTATCTCCCCCCAGCTTTATAATTTCAGCAAAGATTTGACGAATCATTTTATGAAGCATGGGACCGATTCAATGATCTTCTTAGGGCATGCCCGCATCATGGGTTTTCAGAATTGCATCAACTCGATACATTCTATAATGCCTTGAACACAAATGATCAAGATTCATTGAATTCCGCCGCGGGTGGTAACTTTTTGGATAAAATGCCTCGAGAATGCCTAAAAATCATCGAGAGCAAATCCAAAGTTTGCAATTCACGAAGCAAACCCGTTGTTGCTAAAGTGAGTGCAAGCACTTCCACCTCCGGAATCTCTCCCGATGTCTCCGAACTCAAAGATATGGTCAAAGCATTGCTCCTTGATAAGAAAAATCAATCCCAAGCTCCCGCTCAAGAAAAACCAAACCCCAGCTCCCGTAAAAGCGGTTGAGCAAAGTTGTGTAACTTGTGGGGGTGGTCATTCTTACCAAAATTGTCCAGCCACCGATGGCAACATTTATCGTGACAATATCCAAGAATACGTGTCACAAGCCGCCGCAGTTAACTACAACCAAGGGAATGCCAGTTACCGACCTCAGATGGTTGCTAACCAAATTCGACCTCCCGATTTTCCTCCTATGCTTGTGAAGAATATGTTCAAGAAGTACTTGAAATTCCTGAAAGTGGAAATCCCACTTCTACTTCGGACCTTATGATCGATTCTAGCTCTCCATCCTTCACTCCCTTCGAAGGAAGTGATTTTCTAATGGAAGAGATCGATG
>BQNB010049480.1:0-42020 GCA_026074375.1 Tanacetum coccineum | reverse complement strand
CGGAACCAAGTGTACGGTGTTCACGGATCACAAGAGTCTACAACACATTCTTAATTAAAAGGAGCTGAATATGAGGCAGTGTCATTGGTTAGAACTGCTCAGTGATTACGACTATGAGATCCGTTACCACCCGGGGAAAGCAAATGTTGTTGCTGACGCTTTAAGCAGGAAGGAGCGGAGTAAACCATTAAGAGTTCAAGCCTTAGTGATGACTATTGGCTTGAATCTTCCTAAACAAATCCTAAATGCTCAGACTGAAGCACGAAAACCAGAGAACATCAGAATGAAGATATTGGAGGTATGTTGCTTGAAAATTCTAAGGATCCGGAGAAATTTAGAATGGAAAAGTTAGAACCCCGTGCGGATGGAACTCTATGCTTCAATGGCAGGAGTTGGTTGCCATGTTATGGTGATTTGAGGTTCTGACAAAATGTATCAAGACATGAAGAAGCTATATTGGTGGCCCAATATGAAGGCCAACATCGCCACCTATGTTAGCAAATGTCTGACATGTGCTAAAGTCAAGGCCGAACACCAAAGGCCATCAGGATTGTTGGTACAACCCGATATACCTCAATGGAAGTAGGACAATATCAATATGGATTTTGTCACGAAGCTTCCTAAGTCGTCACAAGGCTATGACACTATTTGGGTGATTGTCGACTGACTTACTAAGTCTGCAATCTTTGTACCCATGAGGGAAACCGATCCTCTAAAGAAACTGTCAAGAATGTACCTAAAAGAAGTGGTCACGAGGCATGGAATCCCTGTCTCAATTATTTGTGATCGTGTCCCTAGATTCGCATCACATTTCTGGAGGTCACTCTAGAAGCTTTGGGTACTAACCTGGACATGAGTACTGCATATCATCCACAGACTGACGGATAAAGTGAGAGGACTATTCAAACTCTCGAGGATATGCTGCGTGCTTGTGCGATTGACTTTGGAAAGGGTTGGGTTAACCATTTGCCATTAGTCGAGTTCTCGTATAACAATAGCTATCACGCTAGCATCAAGGCTGCACCATTTGAAGCACTTTATGGTCGAAAGTGTCATTCACCTGTGTGTTGGGCCGAGGTTGGATGGTATGTGCTTAATTACACATACCATTTACCTAGGAAAACGTGCTTAAAAGACTAAAAACATACCAAGAATACATTGTATTTGTGTGTTTTGCATTTGTATTATGCAGGTAACGGATATCTAAGAAAAGGACAAAAAATGAAGCCAAAGAGAACAAAACCGAGCACGGGAATGGAAAGGTCATGAAAAGTCAAGTCAAAGTCAGCAAAAGTCAAAATCAAAGTCAACACCGAAAAGTCAAAGTCAAAGACGAAGCCGAAAACGAAGAAATCTTATCAGGCCAACCCGTACCCCACTTAATGGGCCAGATGAGCCCAATATGCTTATTTAATGATCAAAAGTCCAAAATCCCTTTTATATTAAACCCGACCCAAACTAAGCCCAAACATAAGCCCGTTAACCTATAACCATAAACCCATTAACCCCCTTACACCGTTATTCAAGGCGAAGCCGTGTCCCGATTGTCAAGGTTCGATGGAACTCTAGGCGAGGCCCTAAGTTTACATAGGAACGCGAAGATCAAAACAGGAAGAAATATCCACACCTCTTCACAAAGACCGCACCGTCGTCAAGTGCCGCGTCTTAAGCCTTGAGGACAAGGATCACTTAACAGGGGAGACTATAACACCCCATGTTTTAGGGTCATTTACGACGTCAATAAAACTTACTATTTATTTTTAGTGTTATACGCGTTTGCTTTTAATTCCAAGTATTAAGTTAAATCGCGTAAGCTAAAAATGATCATTAAATGTAAACGGGCATCAAACAATTAAGGGTTTACATCAAACAAGGGTTAAGTAATTATTTTGAGGATCATTATTAACTTTGTTCATTTTATTTTATTGGTTACGTAAATTGTTTACGTTTCGCGATAAATTGGGTTTAGGCATTCCCGTAATCACCAAAATTAACCTACGCTTCAACAAATAACCATTATTATATCTAATGATCGAAGTTGTTTTCCATAAACTTTAACCCATGGATGGTAATGCATTTCGTCCCATATAGAAGATAAATAGCCAAACTTATATACAATTTCAGAAGTTATACACATTAAAATAAAAACTACACTTTCTCATTTACTTACAACTTATAAATACAAAGTGATACTTTCATTTTATGCAAGAAATTTATCTAGTAAACACAATCCTTGAATTCATAGGATCATGTCCATATTTGGGAACATAGAAACACTAGAATTAAATATGGAACATGTGCTAGTAAGAGTTAGTGAAGACTAACTTAATGACTAGTGGTTTTGACAACTAGTCACCCCTGTTTTACTCATTGTTGCCCCCCCCCCCTAATTGACCATTTGGTCCCATAAAGTCTATGTTTTATCATTTGTCTAGTCCTTGATACATATAAGTCTTGCCACTAGTAAGAGATAACACTCACTTCACTTCCATTATACAAAAAATCAAAACCTATTTCTTTCTTTTCCTCACTTAATAACTACGACACGCCCCTTATTTTACAAACAATCCATACAAAATTTATATAACACATTTACAAGCATTCCTACACTATATCTAAGCTATACCAAAGAAGTTTAAAGGCTTGGTTAAGCCTTTACAAGGATTGAAGCAAGAAAAGGAAAGCTAGGGTTTCTTTGAAGGATTAGGGTTTTCAAGTACTTAAAAACGCTGTGTGATAATTAATCTTAAACAATGTTTTAGATATTGTGGTCTACCATATTACATCATTATAAGGTTATCTAAAACTCTTAATGACTTTACATTTATCATTTTATGTATATAAAAGTTCTATGTAGCAAATAAGCATTTAGGATACTTTTGAACATGTAAAATGGATTTTTGCTTATGATCATTGTTTTATGAACTTTTACATATGTTATGTGGCTGGTAATATCATGTTAAAAAGTGTATATATAAAGTGTTGTACAATGTTGGTTTAAGTGTGAAAAGTATATGTATAAACTAGTTAATTAAAAGTTACTTAAGAAAGTTTATGATTTATAAGTGTTGTTAAGGACTTGTTATCTTGGACACTTGGATAAATTATGGACTAATGGACATTATAACATATAAGACATAGGATATAAAGAGTTATGGAAGACTTGTGGTACTTTATTAAGTGGAAAAGTATATATAACAAGTGTATATAATCAATTATATAAAAGATATAAAAGGGTTGTTTTGATTCGAATTCAAAACAGTGGGTTTAACACTTTAAAAAATAATTATGAGGGTATGAGCGCAATCGCAAGAAGAAGGGGAGAGGGGGAAGACTCGAAAAACGGATTAATAACGAGGAAGATACGTAGTTTACAAGTTATACGTTAATGAAACGCGTTATAAAATAAATTTTATAAAAACAAGTTATAAAATACTACTGATATGTAAGGTTGGTTATTTTTCTCAGATCACACATATTTTTAGGATTCCAAAACAATAAGAATCGTAATTTTTCAATTAATAACGAAGAATTATGAATTACGCGAGTTTATATACTTAAATGTATAAAAATATTTTTATAAAACATAATAAAACAGGTGTTACTAATCATATCAGACATTAACTTATTTAAGACACCATTAATATGATAGAACTTTTAATAACAAAGACGTGCTCAAAAGAATCGCTGAAAACGGAGCTATAACGAATAAAATACGACATTTACGGGTTTTACGATAACTAAATCTATAAAAATAATTTTATAAACTGTTATGAACAGTAAAAGTACTGTTCACAGTCGTGTCAAAAGAATATGAAAATGAAATATTTAGTCACCGTCCTTACTACGAAAGCAAGAAACATAAGAAACGTAAGAAATAAGGCTTAAAACTAAGAAATTGCGTCTTTTATTAACTATTGAGATAATTATAAACTTTCTAAACTATAAATACGATTTCGCAAACGCAATTAGATGGTGATGTAGCTATATAGAATTGTATATGTCATTATTTAATCAATGTGCTTAGTACTTATACGATCTACGTTTAACTAGGTTGCATTCCGTCATCTCCATGACGCATTTTCTGTTGTATTTGGGAATAACAATTAACCTCAATGGTGAGTTCCATAGCCCATATTTACATTTTAATGATTTACAATTTTTGAGGTTAGAAACATAATGATTGTATTACAAATGAGCAAGTAGACATTTACATTTACGATTACGTGTTTTGCCTAAGTAGCAAATAACCCTCTGTGCCATTATCAAGAACTTCAATTACTATTGAGAGCGCGAATGTATAAATAGAACTAATTTGGGATTGAACATCCCCGTTTGGGGAGATTCATGCTCATTGTCGCTGTTTTGCCGGAACACGAACGTAAACATGTCGGACATAGGATTTGCGGGTTAGAACATCATCACTGGCAATATTGGCATTTATATTGCAATTCATACAATGTTCGAGCTTTATTGTCTTGAGCTTAGGAAAACATAATTACAATTTATGATGTTTTGCATCTGATGGCATTATCATGGGGAACACTTGCGGTCCAACATTATACCAATTTATAAACCAATGAATTCACTCGAACTATATGTTTGACGTTTTTAAGCAATGTTTATCCAGGGAATTAAAAGGCAAAGGTACAAGGGATACATTGGTTTGTTTTGATTTGGATGTTCATGCATTAAAGATTTTGTCGCATTACATTTTGTATATCTGTAATGGGCTAGAAATCTTTGTATTTTGAACAAGTGAACAAGTGAAGCTTCGAGCTATTGTAACAAACAATGTTGTTTAAATCCAATGTATCAATTTTAAACTCTTTTAATGGACGTTCTTATTATAGTATATCTAGTGTTATTGATCGTATGAAGAACCACCCCCACCCAAATCCTGCAACGACCCAATATAGGGGTGTTCATAAGTGTCCTTTTTAAATAACAACACTAGCACACTGAATGAAGCAGATAATACTGCTCATGGAGTTTTCTACTCTACACTCAAAGTTCATACTGCTAACTGTACAAATATTATAATGTAGGGCTAAAAATTTGTAATTCTATTAAGAAATTACTATTAGAGATCTTAGGAAAAAGCTTGAAAAATAGTTCAAAAAGAAAAAGATTGGCATTCAACTTAATGAAGATAAATTTGAACATGCAACAAAAGTTTTAAACAAGCTCAGTAGATTGTCAGATAGATGACAATTGCAAAAAGGATATTAGGGCTATGTAAAATTATAATGCAGTTCCCCTCCCTACACAGCTTATTTCATTGCCCACCAAGCACCTGACTTGGACTTTTACAGGTTAGATTATTTTAGTTAATGAGCCTGTAGTTGAGAACTGTAAAGCTATGTCTAGTAAAGAAGAGCCTAAGGTAGTTAGGAAGTATGATGATGCCCCAAGTATTGAAGAATGGGTGTCAGATGATGAGGAAGAGGACGTGTCTCATCCTAAAACTGAAAAGAAAATAGTTAGGCCTAGTATTGTTAAGAAAGAGTTTGTTAAATCTAAATAACAAGAAAAAACTGCTAGGAAAAATGTTAAACAAGTTGAGCAAAATAGGCAAAACACTTACAGTCCAAGAGGCAATCAAAGAAATTAGAACAATATGATGTCTCAAAAAATAGGAAGCAATTTTGAGATGTTTAATAAGGCATGTTATGTGTGTGGAAGCTTTGATCATTTGCAGGTTGATTGCAATTACCATCAAAAATAGTTTCAAAATCAAAGGATGGTAAAACCTATTTGGAACAATGCTCAAAGGGTGAATCATCAAAACTTTGTTAAAAAGACTCACCCCTATGCTAAAAAGAACTTAGTTCCAAGAGCAGTACTAATGAAGTCTGGTTTAGTATTAGTTAATACTGCTAGACAAGTTAATGTTGCTCACTCAAAAACAACAGTGAATGCTGCTAGACCAATGCCATATCTTTCTAAAACAGCACATTCAACTGTTAAAAGGCCCATTCATAAGAGCACAACATTTAAAAACTATTATATTAATCAAAGGGTTAATACTGTTAAGGGTAAAAAAATTAATACTGCTAGGCCAAAAGCAGTAGTTAATGCTGTTAAGGGAAATAATTTTAATGTTGTGTGAAAGGGCCACAGCTAGTTGTGGTTTTAGGAAACCAAAGCAGAAATTTTAGACGCATGTACTAAATACAACAAGTGCATCAATCACCTAAAAAAGTTTGATTATATTGATGCCACAATGCAGATCAAGTCCAGTATTGAGCTTTGGGTTTCCCCACAAGATAAACTAATTTTTCTTAACTAATTGCAGGGCAATCCACAAATAGAATTACAAGATCAATGATTGATTGATAGTGATGGTCAAGGTTCATGACAGGGGAACATTTCCTCTCTAACTATACTACGAAGAGAAAGATAGATGAGAATGTTATTTCATTTAAGAGGGAAGCGCAAAAGGAGGGAAAATCTTTACAAAAAGGTACCATTTAAAACTTGTAATCTTCTTAGAATTTTGAAAATGTGTATTTTTGTAGAAGTTAAAGTTAAATCTCTTTAGTTGACTCACTAATGTGTGATAAAAAGAATAATAATTGCTTTTTTAATGACACTGAATGTATTGTTTTATCTCCAAACTTTAAGTTAATTGATGAAAGTCAAGTTTTACTTAGAGTTCCTAGAAAGAACAATATGTATAGTATTGATTTAAAGAACATAGTTCCTAAAGGAGGTTTAACTTGCCTTTTTGCAAAAGCCACATCTGATGAATCTGAACTTTGGCATAGAAGGCTAGGTCACTTAAATTTTAAAACCATGAATAAATTGGTTAAGGGAAATCTTGTAAGAGGTTTACCTTCCAAACTTTTTGAAAATGATCAATACTGTGTTGCTTGTCAAAAGGGAAAGCAGCACAGAGCCTCTTGTAAGTCCAAAACAGAGAACTTAATTAGTCTTCCTTTACATTTGTTGCATATGGACTTCTTTGGTCCAACATTTGTAAAAAGCCTTATGAAGAAAATGTATTGCCTAGTTGTCATAGATGATTACAGTAGGTTTACATAGGTTTTCTTTCTAACTACTAAGAATGAGACTAGTGGCATTCTTAAGTCCTTTATAACTGGTATAGAAAATCTAGTAGATCACAAGATTAAGGTGATTAGATGTGATAATGGGACTGAGATCAAAAACAGAGAAATGAATCAGTTTTGTGAGATGAAGGGTATTTTGAGACAATTTAGTGTAGCTAGAACTCCTCAACAAGATGGAGTTGCTGAGAGGAGGAATAGGACACTAATTAAGGCTGCTAGGACTATGTTAGCTGATTCTAAGTTGCCAACTACTTTTTGGGCAGAAACAGTTAATACTGCTTGCTATGTGCAAAATAGAGTGTTAGTAGTTAAGCCTCATAACAAGACCCCATATGAACTTTTTCATGGTAGAACACCAACTTTAAGTTTTATGAGACCATTTGGGTGTCCTGTTACCATTCTCAATACCATAGATCACTTAGGTAAATTTGATGGTAAGGCTGATGAATGTTTCTTTGTTGGATACTCTTTGAATAGTAAAGCCTTTAGAGTATTCAATAGTAGAACAAGGATAGTGGAAGAAAACTTGCATATTAGGTTTAGTGAGAATACACCTAATGTTGTCAATCTAAGGGTTTTATATCTTTATGCTGTGAAAAGGATTTTTAGATACTTAAAAGGTCAACCAAAATTGGGCCTTTGGTATCCAAAAGATTCTCCTTTTGATTTGGTAGCATACACTGATAGTGATTATGTTGGAGCAAGCTTGGATAGGAAGTCTACAACAGGAGGTTGTCAATTTCTTGGATGTAGATTAATATCATGGCAGTGCAAGAAACAGACAGTGGTTGCAAATTCCACAATAGAAGCTGAGTATGTGGCTGCTTTAAGTTGTTGTGGACAAGTACTTTGGATTCAGAATCAACTACTTGATTATGGGTACAATTTTATGCATACCAAGATCTTTATTAACAATAACAGTACTATTTGCATAATTAAAAATCCTGTTTTTCATTAAAAAAAACAAAGCATATAGAGATCAGACATCATTTTATTAGAGATTGCAATGAAAAGAAATTGATTCAAATGGTCAAAATCCATACTGACAAGAATGTTGCAGATTTACTTACAAAAGCTTTTGATGTAAGTAGATTTCAATATTTGATTGTTAGTATTGGAATGATGAATCTTTAAAGTCTTTTATCTCTTTATGTTTTTGTAGAGTTTTGTATGAATTAGTACTGTTATTCATGTCATTAAAAGTTTCTGCTGTTAAGTATAATTAGTACTGCTAGTTATACTTAATACTGCTGAGTTACTACTGTTAGTTATACTTAATACTGTTAGGTATAATTAATACTGTGATAATTGTGAAAATTGCTATGGCTTGTGTTTTCTTGGTTTTTGGACTAACATTTTGCAGGACAAGCAAAAAAAAGTGTTAAATTGATGATGGAAAAGATGTTTAGAATGGAATTAAAGTTAATGCTGGTGACTCAAAGTTAATGCTGCTAGGCATAACTTACTACTGCTGGGTGAAAGTTAATGCTGCTAGGCATAACTTACTACTGATGGGTAAAAGTTAATGCTGCTAGGCATAACTTACTACTGTTGCGTGAAAGTTAATGCTGCTTGGCATAACTTACTACTGTTGGGTGAAAGTTAATGTTGTTGAGGGTATTTTCATAAATACTTCGATTAATGGTTTCAATCAGTCATTTAATCGATTTCATACTTTCGTAAACTCTCTAATCACAAACCCTAACTAAATTTTATCATCCATTATCAAAACCCAACACAAATGACGACCCTAAAGTTTGTAGATACTCATAACATGGTCGTATTTTTATCTAAACCCGCAAATGAACAATCCTACAATATACAATTCTTTGCACGAACAGTTTTGGTCTACTGTCAAGGCAAAAACTATCAATAGGGAAGCACAGTTACATGCCCTAGTAGATGGCAAGAAGATAATCATCACTAAATCAACTGTTAGAAGAGATCTTTAACTAGAAGATGCGGAAGGTATTGATTGTTTACCAAATTCTACCATCTTTGAACAACTTACATTGATGAGGTATGAGAAAATCTCATAAAAGCTAACTTTCTATAAGCCATTATTTTCTCCACAATGGAAATTTTTGATTCATACTATTTTATAATGTCTAAGTGAAAAGACTACTACATGGAATGAGTTTAGTAGTACTATGGCATCTGCTATTATATGTTTAGCTACAACCCAGAAGTTCAACTTTTCAAAATACATTTTTGAAAGTATGATTAGAAACTTGGATAATATGTCTGGGAAATTTTTGATGTATCCAAGGTTTGTACAAGTGTTTTTGAATCAACCACTTGATGGGCTGCCAACTCATAAGAGAATTTATAATGCACCCTCTCACACTAAGAAGATTTTTGGAAATATGATAAGGGTAGGAAAAGGTTTTTCTGGTAGAGTAACACCTTTATTTCCAGCAATGGTAGTGCAACACCAATCATAGATGGGTGAAGGTTCAGTAAATCCAACTGATCCCCATTACACATCTACCATTATTCAACCATTTACTTAACCACAAAATAGCCTAGTGATCCTAGTGACAATGTTGCAGATGAGGCTGTCTATAAGGAGTTGGGTGACAGTTTGGTGAGGGCTGCCACTACTGCTTCTAGCTTAGAAGCAGAGCAGGACAGTGGTAACATAACTAAGACCCAATCCAAGGCAACACCTAATGAATCTAGTTCCCTAGGAACTACTTCAGGTGGTGGTCCCAGGTGTTAAGAAACCATGGGGGATACTATTGCTCAAACTAGGTTTAAAAATGTATCTGAACTTTCTAATGATTCACTGCTCGCAAGAGGTAACACACTTCGAAGTGATGAGGATAGACTTAAACTTGATGAATTGATGGCATTATGTACCACTTTACAATCCAAAGTTCTTGATTTGGAGAAAACAAAGACCACTCAAGCTAATGAGATTGCTAGTTTGAAAAGGAGGGTCAAAAAGCTTGAAAAGAAAAGAAGTTTAAGAACTCATAAGCTGAAGAGATTATACAAAGTTTGTTTGAAAACTAGGGTAGAATCCTATGGAGATGAAGAAGATTTAGGTGAGGATGCATCCAAACAGGGGAGGAGGATTAATGCTATTGATGCAGATGAAGATATTACCCCGGTTAATGTTCAAGATGATGCTGATAATGAGATGTTTGATGTGGATGCTTTAAATGGTGAAGAGGTGTTTGTTGCAGGGCAAAATGAAAATGTTGTTGAAAAAGTAGTTGATGCTGCTCAAGTTAGTACTGCTGCAACAACTGTTACAATAACTACTTAAAAAATTACTTTGGCTCAAGCACTTGAAGCATTAAAAACTTCAAAACCTAAGGTGAAAGGGATTGTTTTTCAAGAGCCGTCTACAACAACAACAATTTCTTCACAACAATCACAAGACAAGGGTAAAGTAATAATGATAGAAGAACCTGTGAAGCCTATGAAGAAGAAAGTTTAAATCATGCTTGATAAAGAAGTTGCTTTAAAGTTACAAGCTGAATTTGATAAAGAAGAAAGACTTGCAAGAGAGAAAGTTGAAAAAGAAAAAAAGCCAATATTGCTTTGATTGAAGAATAGGATGATATTCAAGCAAAGATTGATGTTGATTATCAATTGGCTGAAAGATTGCAAGAACAAGAACAAGAACAAGAAGAGTTGGCAGTTGAAGAAAAGGCAAAATTATTTCAACAACTCTTGAAGCAAAGAAGAAAGCACTTTGCTGCTAAAAGTACGGAAGAGAAGAGGAACAAACCACCAACCCAAGCTCAACAAAGAAAAATCATGTGTACTTACCTGAAGAATATGGAAGAAAAGAAGCCCAAAGACTTAAAGAACAAATCTTTTGATTCTATTCAGAAGATGTTTGACAGAGCTTTCAAGAGGGTGAATACATTTGTTGACTTCAGAACAAACTTGGTGGAAGGTAGTTCAAAGAGAGCAGTAGAAGAGTTGAAACAAGAGAGTACTAAGAAGCAAAAGGTGGACGAAGATAAAGACACAGCAGAGCTTCAAAGTCTAATGGAAGTCATTCCATATGAAGAAGAGGTTGCAATTGATGTTGTACATTTAGGTACTAAGTCTCCAAAGATTGTTGACTTGAAGATCCACAAAGAAGGAAAGAAAAGCTATTATCAAATAGTGAGAGTTGATGGAAAGTCTCAGATGTACAGAGTCTTTAGTCTTATGCTTAAAAGTTTTAGCAGGGAAGACTTGGAAGATTTGTACAAGTTGGTAAAAGCTAATCAACAAGACTAGTGGAGGATATGGATTTGCTGCTATGGGGAGATTTGAAGACAATGTTTGAACCATATGTAGAAGATGAAATCTGGAAGTTGCAACAAAGGTACAAAGTTTTAAGTGGAAGCTTATTGACTCATTCGGCTCGCGCGCCATTGCTTTGAGTTTGCCAATCTGGAATTGATTTAAATTACTGTGTAGAAAGAGTATCCCCTTACACCACTCAAATTACAAATATGCTGAATAAGAAGCTTCAGGTTGATTATTTTAGAGAAATGGCATATCAGCTTCTTAAACTTCTCACAAAATAGCTTAAAAATCAATGAAGTGTTTGGAAGCATCCTCCTGGTGATTATGGATCTTTTAATGCAGAAGACTCTCTCGCGCGCATGATTCGCCGCTCGCTCGCTCGTCTCTCGCTCGCAAGTTTAGGGGAGGATTGTTGGGATTAAAAGCATTCTTAATGCTGCTAGTATTACTGCTGCTCATTTCAGAGTTAATGCTGCTCTGCTCAGAGACTTAGAAGAAAAACTGCTAAGTAGTTACTACTGCTAGTACAAAAGTTACTACTGCTAGTCCACAGTTAGTATTGCTAGTGTAAAGTGACTACTGCTAGTGCATATTAGTGCTGCTCAGAGACTTAGAAGAAAAACTGCTAAGTAGTTACTACTGCTAGTACAAAAGTTACTACTGTTAGTACAAAGTTAATGCTGCTGAAGGAGTTAATGCTGCTAGTGAAGAAGTTAGTACTGCTGAGTTAGTTAGTACTACTTATGTGATTTATATGAGTTATTTGTGTAAAAGATATGTATAACTTATTTGTTTAAAAGATTTGATATTCTTAGGAAAGTATTGTAAGCCGTTTAGGACTCCTTGGTGTATAAAAGGAGGTTCTAGGGCATAGAGTTTGATACGAGTCATTCATAGAATTATTATAGTTTCAAGGTCTTTGTAACCCTAATACCTTGAGAGTATTCGTATTATTAATAATATTGGAGCATTTTTTTGTTGAATTATATGTTCATATAATTATTGTTTTATTGATAGTTCTTCTCAATATTAAAGATTAGATTCCGCATAATCTTTAATACATTCAAACGAAGTTTCTACTATAGTTGTGTTAGATTTATCTAATATAACTAATCTTTATACAAGCTTAAGGAATTCGATCTATTGAAGTGGGACCAACAGAAATGAATCTCATCAATATTATTTATCTTAATTGAGTTTTTGATTCTTTAATGATAAATGATTGAAAAGAGACATATTTTATTTTTAAGCAAATATGCTTTTTCTAAAATAATTATTCTTATCAATGTTGTATACCATAATTAAATAAGTATTTGAATAGATGTATTTTTACTTGTTTATGCATTGGCACATATTGTGATAGGTTATTTTTCAATTCTAATAACTTATATTTTTCAAATTATATGTGGTGTATTTTCTTGTAACACAACCATTTATGCTACGAAGAAAATAAAATGAATAGGATATATATTATCCTTTATTAATCCTTTAATACGATAAGTCCATAAATTCTTTAAACATAATATTTCCCAAACACCATGTCATCCTAGGTAAATAAACAATAATGTTATTCTTATTTGAGAATTTAGTTAAAAGTGAATTTTGGCTTTGAGTTTTGCTTTTATATTGTATGAGCAAAGTTTACATATGTTGTTAGTTTGCTCGTGTTTGGTTTTTCGGAAATGACACATTTACCAATTGCATTGCAATGTAAATTGCATGAATATTTCGGACTAAACATCCAAGTCGTCAATCCTAATTCAATGTGTATTTTATGCATGTATTAAACATATTAGTATAATATTTAAAACACAACCATTGGACAAGTAGACTTGATATGGCATCATCAACACAAGTGTGAGTTATGATCCGATGCATATTCTTTTCATCTAGAAAAGGATGTAATTATTTTCATATCAATCAAGTGTGATTGAGTTATGTAGATCCAAGATGATATCTTTTGTTATATTTTGATATAATCTTGAAACTAAACAAATAAGAATCCGATTTCATGTCCATACACGAAAACTTGTCAATTAGATTCAATAAAGATATCAATCATAATTTGAATAATGAATTAATATATTCTTGAAATCCTTCTTGACCCTCACGAACACTCATTTAAAATAAAATAAATTCATATTTAAATAGTATGTTCCATTAGTCCCAAGATTAGTTGTAAGGTGAGGTTGATGAATAATGATAAGTTAATTTCTTATTTCAATATTGTCGTAAATTTTACTTGTGCGAAAAACTATTTGTTGTTATGTATAATATGCATAGTTTTTGACATTTTATGAGTATATAAACGAGTTTTCTAACCATTTTTATACAACACACATCTTTTGTAAAATACTATATATTTTAGAATATATATATAATTATTTGTGTATGTTAGAACCATGCAAGCACAAGCATTTTCTTTTTCTTAGTCACTAATGTATTAATACAATCTTTTCTTTTGTTTAATCAACCCACGGTCAAACAAAGCAAGTTGTTGAAAATATTTAAACGTGTTGTTGAAAATAGATTAAATCGTTGAAAATATTTAGGTGACTAGTTTTAACACATTTAATAATATACTTGACAAGTTATTGAACTCTTATTCCTAAGTATATTCCCATACTCGAAAAGATTTACAAGATGTTTATATAACATTTGTAAATTAAGTGATCTATGCCTATATGCAATGGAAATATAATTTTTCAACTTAGTACAAGAAATCTAGCATACGTTCTAGTTAGGCATAATCCGAAAAACTAGATACAGACGAATAGTGTACATGGCACATGTGCTTAGATATTCAATTAGTTCAATTACAAATAGAAACGGTCATTTAATAATTTCTATTAACAAACTTAAGACACAAAGAAGTGCACATAATCACCTGCTTGCATATCTACTCTAGTCATTATCGCTTCACCAGCCGTTTGTAGCCGTATCCGGACGATCATCAGGAAGAGTACGTTGGGATTACGACCCGTGATGACGCCAGCATGCAGTGCAACTCTTTGTAGGGCACATCAGGCAGCACTTTCACTTGAGACATCATCATCCGATACTTTATCCGGATCTTCATCAGATTTAGCACATGCATCTTCTTCATTTGTTGGACCCTCTCGAAAGAGGAGTCGGTCTTCAGCTACATCCATTCCAACTACAGTTCACACTGCAGGAGTTCTATCACCGACATGAACTGACCTCCTACCACCTCGCAAGAGGTATAGAGGTACATCAGTTATGCATTCAGATGAGTCTAGTGATGAGGGTAGTCCAGCGACACAGATAGAGTCGGACATGGTAGATTCGACATTCGGCAGGGACGTTGAGGATGTGATGCGATTGCAGCCTATGCGATCGTGTATTCTCTTTTATGGAGGATGGTGGTTTGTTGGATTAGGTAGTGAGCCAGTTGTATTGGCAGGGAGTTTGAAGCAGGTTTTGACGCCAGGTTGCAGAGTCAGGTAGTGGTTGAGACTCTGAGAGTGAGCCGGAGGAGGCAGAGGCCGATGAGGAGGCTGATGTTGAGATCCATCTATAGGGTACCTGATAACGCCCATCATTTATACCATTTTTAGGTGGAGTTATGTGTATTTGTTTACTAATTTCTCGATTAATTTTCAATACTTAATGCTTGAATTGCTTGTAGGTCCTAGAAGACTTCTCAAGTAAAAAAGAAAAACAAAGCTCAAAGTGTTTACACATATTGGAAATCAACTCAAGAAAAGAATTAAATCTCAACCTGAAAGGTCTACTTGGTGCAGCCGCATTTTCTCTCATAACATGCAAGTGCGTCACCAACTTATCAGTTGTGAGCCGAATTTCTCCCAAAGTCATAAGCAATTAAAGCTCAGTCTAACAGTGCATTAATACTCATGTACGTGCACAATATCATCGTGTGCACCGCACTTCCTATCCAACTACGAAGAATTAAATGAAGAATTTAATACAACTACATTAACACCCTAAGTACGCCGCACAAATTATCTTGTGCGCCGCACTTCTCCACTAAACATTTATTACCCTCGCATTTAAACACTAAGTACGCCGCATAAATATCTTTGCGCGCTGCACTTTCACCCCTCACCTAGCCTATAAATAGGGGACGAATTTCACACATTTCAATCATCTTCTCATCCACTAATCTATCTCACAATCATTCCTTCATCACCACACACACCTTTTCTCATAAACCCTTTTCCAAAACATTCACCATGCATAATACACCATTCCCTTTTGGTGATTCAATAAACGATCAAGAAGAAGTGATATCCATTTACTTTATTGGAATAATGGACAATTCATGTTGGAATCTTCTTATGTTATGAAACTCATAGCCTATGAGAGGATAATTCTCATTACTACTCGGTGAATTTATGATAATGAATAAGTGTTTGTATGATCGTGATCTTTTTAATCTCGTAGCTTATGTTGCAATCCTGTTATATCCTATCTTATCGGTTTTTGCTTATCAACTTAGATTATATAATCATGCGGTATATAGGTCAAAAGCACGGTTTATGATCTATTGTGGTTTTAAAGAGGTGTCTATGATCTTTATCGTCTTATTGGGAGAAATCCACTTTCGTAAATTGATAAACAAAATAAGCTTTGATATAATAAGTAACTAAACTATTTGAGTGACACATTTGGTCTAGTCTACTAAATATAAGTCTTGAGTTAATTAAGTTAATTTGTGAAAACGTTTTCTGACGAGAAATCCTTTTTATAAATTAAAGTTCCATCTTCGAGGTTTTAATCATTTCCAACACTTATAAATTATTTTCAACTATCCGAGTAGTCATCTTTATTATTACTGGTAAAAAGTTATTTACAAAATTGTTAAAGTCTATTCTCTTCTGATTATTTGAATACTACTCAAATCCCTGTGGACGACCTGGTCTTACCTAAAAAGATTATACTATATATGTGGGTTATACTTTTACCCGTGTGTTTCACTATAATTAAATTCGTATTTTCAGTCATTATAAATTTAAAGCTTTTAAAACACATCAAAGTTTTTGGCGCCGTTGCCGGGAGATTTTAAGTTATTCTATAGTCGACTCAGGAAAATTACTTTAACTTCCCCTCTTTTTCAAAATTCGCCGTACAGTTTTCTGGCAAACTGATCCAAACAATTTCTCCTTTAGATGCATACACGTGCTTCTAATTCTGAACTTGTTGAACCTTTACCCGAACCTGAACGCACTCTGAATCAAAAACTTCGTCGACGAAACAGAAGAGTTTCGTACGATCAAAGAAATAATCCACCTCAACACTTGAGAATTATTTATCCGTCAATTCTAGACATCAATTACTTTCGTCACTTTCTTGATATTCTTCGAAATTACGATCCAATGGATGATGAACCCATGTGGGCTGCCGACCGTGTTGTCGCTCCGACTCCCGGTTCCGCAATCACCATTCCTGAAACCGCAAACGAATTTGCTATTAAAGGTAACCATTTAACCCTTGTAAAAGAAAATCAATTTGATGGCAGAACCAAAACCGATCCTCATAAACACATTCATGAATTCCTTAGAATCTGCGATATGTTTAAATACAGAGATACAGAAAATGAAGTTGTCCACCTGATGATGTTTCCCCTATCACTCACTGGTGAAGCAAAAACATGGTTGGACGAACTCTACGAAGGAACTATTGAAACGTGGGATGAACTTCAAACTGCTTTCATTAGCCGATTCTTCCCCCAGCTCTTTTCGACCGACTCCTCAGAGAAATCCGTTCCTTTTCTCAACATGAAAACGAATCTCTAACCGATGCTTGGTTTCGTATAAAGGAAATGCTCCAAAACTGCCATGGTCATAACCTTTCCAAAGGTAATATTATCAAAATCTTTTATCATGGTCTCAGCGAAATAACCCAAGAAGTTTTAAATGCCGCAGTGGGTGGTATTTTCCTCTATAAAACACCAAATCAAGCTTATCAGCTTCTCGAAGATAAAGTCTTACTCAAGCTCGATTGGGCTAAAAATAAAAAAACCAAATCATCCCTTATGAAAACTGTTGCTTTCGCCGATGAAGGTAGCAGTAATTCTGATACTGACAAAATTATGACCAGAATGGATGCCATGACCATAAAAATAGATGCTCAGTACAAAGAACTCCAATCACATGCTAAACAACCAACATCCAATCTTGACGATGATGACATACCCATGTCCCGTGAAGAAGAAGCTAAATTCATGCAAACTTTCCGTAAGACTCGTTTTACAATGATTACCGCGACCGAGACTCGAATCGCGATAATTGGCGTTCAAGCGGACGGAATGATTACAACCGAGATAACTACCGATCCAATACTGATGATAAACCTTATGATCTTCAGAAACAATTCAACGATTTCATGAAGTCTCAAAAATCAACCAACGCCTTTGTCAAAGAAACATTCATGGACCTTAAAACTCAACTCGAAACAGTAGCCAAAAATCATCAAGATTCGATCCAAAACCTCAAAAATAAGTTTGACAGACTCGCTGACTAGCAATCTGGTCGACCTTCTGGATCTCTTCCAAGTAACACTCAACCAAACCCACGAGGTAGCAAAGCTTACCAACCACCGCAAGCTCGTAATGAGCATGTGAATGTTGTGTTCACAAGAAGTGATAAATCCTATAATTACCGGATAACCCGGATGATCAACAAAACAAATATGAAAACCCTATCAACTTCGATAGCGATGATGAATGACGGGAACCTACACAAACCAAAAACCAAGACTAACAAAACCAGTCAAAGAAACACCATTACCCAAATACGGAAAATTTATCGACATGATCCGAGTCGTTCTAATCAACGTACCTCTTGTCGACGTATTAGCCGTAATGCCTAATTATGGAAAATTTCTCAAAGAACTCATAAGCAACAAACATAAAATCGAACAAATTTTTGCCGCTTTCTTAAGCGCTGAAAGTTCAGCAATGATCCAAAATAAATTTCCACCAAAACTCGGAGACCTAGGAAGTTTCCTCATTCCATGTAATTTCAACAAAACATTCTCCTTAATGCTTTAGCGATCTTGGTGCTAGATTAACCGTTTGCATATTCCTTTTATGCAAAATTATCTCTCGAAATCTTAAACCTACCAAAATGAGCGTAAGATTAGCCAACAGATCATTTCAACACCCTATTGTAATAGCTAAGAATATGCTTGTTGAAGTTGGTAAATTCATTTTCCTTGCTGATTTTGTTATTCTCGAAATGGAAGAAGACAGCAAAGTTTCCCTCATCTTGGGACGACCCTTCTTCACACTGTTGATGCAGTTTATTCGAGCTTAACTAGAACACAAATCAACTCTTGGAGTTGGGACTGAAGATTATGATCTTTAATATCGATTTGCGATGAAACTCTATTTCATCAAACGATAGTACATGTTTTAGTATTGATGTTTTCGATGGAACATCTTTTTGAAGCAAGATTTTGACGTTCTTCTAAAATGAAAGGGTAAGCAAAATCCCTCTATTACATCAAAAGGAACCTTATCGAAAAGAATTCTTTCCGACATTCGATTTAAATTCATGGTCAATGATGCCGATGTGAAAATTTGGAATATGAATCTGGATAACGAAGAACCACCAATTCGAGGAAATCACCATCAACACGATTACTAAATCAAACATCTCTCGAAGATCCTTCCTACGGTTCTTGAACTCTAAAACCTGATTAATTTGGAATATCGTATTCCTGGAAGAACCATATTTCTCCCTGTGATCTATCATCTAAACTTTCTTTTAAAAAAAAGCCAAACTTGTATCCGTTCTTAAAAGAACATAAGGAAGCATTCGCTTGGAAACAAACTGACCCATTCTTGGTATCTGTCCATCGTTCTGTATAAACACAAGATACAACTTCTAGTATGACAAGAAAACAAGTGTCATAAAATTAAAGAAGGTGAAATCCAAATTATGCAAGAAGTTGTTAAGAAAGAAACGTTGAAACTCTTGAGTACCGGTTTTATTTATTTGTGTTGCCAATACGTCATTGGGTTAGTTATACTGTTGTACCAAACGAAAGGTGGGGTATTCAGTTGTCACCCACGAAAAATGTAAATAAAATGCTGAAATAATTAAACAAAAAATAATATTAAATAATGGAAAATAATTATTAATAAAATTGATTAAATATAAAAAAATGAATTGAAAAAAAATTAAATATAAAAAAATTTAAAAAATTAGATATGTAATGAAAAAAATGAAAAATATGATGAAAAAAATATATTAATTAATAAAATTTGAATTAATTATAAAAATATATATAAATAAAATGATAATATGAAATTTAAAAAAATAAAATATAATATTAAAATTGTATTATATAATAAAATATGATATGAATAAAATGATAAAAATATAAAATGTAATAAATTATAAATTAATATAAAAATAAAAATAATTAAAATTTAAAAATTATAAAAATTTGTTAAATATATTTATGAGAATAAAAAATGTAATAAAAAAAAATGGTAAAAAAATAAAAATTATAAAATAAAAAAAAAAAAAATTAAATAAAATATAATGAATTATTATTATTATAAAATTTGATATTAATTATAATAATTTAAAAAAAAAAATAATATAATTTAAAAAAATAGTTAAAAATAATTATATAATAATTAATATAATGATTGATAATTATAAATAAAATTTAATTAATAAAATAAAATAATATAAAATAAATGTATAAAAATTGATAAATTTAAAATAATAAAAATGAAAAAAATAATATTGATATTAAAAAAATAATATATAATATTAAATAAATTAAAAAAATATTAAAAAAATAATATATAAATGAAAAATTAATGAAAATAAAATAAATGATAAAAAAATAAAAATGAATAATAATATTTGAAATGAATTTAAACAGATTATTAAAAATGATGAAATAATAATTAATATAATTAATAAAAATATTAAAAATGATTATTAATTAAAATTAATTTATTAAATAATGAAAAATATTATAAAAATAATTAAAAAATTGTAAGAAAATTTATAAATATAAAATAAAATAATAATAATAATTATTATAAAAAATTATAATTAAATAATTTATAAAAATTAAATTTATATATATAATAATGATGTATTGATTACAATTATGAATTAAAATTAAATTATAGAATATAAATATATCTTATATTTAAATAAATTGATGAAAATATGAATGAATATATTGTATAAATGAATAATAATGAATTAACAATTGAAACAAACAATAATGGTATAATGATGAAATATGATTATATGAATTAATATTTTTTGAATAATGATATTTTGATAATTTTTTATATGTTTTATTGTTAAAAATTTCGTATTTTAGTTTTTTGTTGTGAATGAATGATTTATGTTATGATATGTTGAATAATTCTTGTTGGGTTTATAGGGATGCATATAAATTTTAATTATATTGTTATTGTTAATTAAATTAGTTTTATTGTAGGGTTATTAACTTTTGTTTTTGTTTTGATTTATATTATAATTTTAATATGTAGGGTGTTTTTTTATAGTAAGTATGATTTTGGTTAGGTTGAGATATATTAAAGTTAAAGTGATTCGTGAGTTAATCATGTTGTTCGGTTTGTTGCGTTTTGTTTCTGTTTTTGGTTGGTTTTGGAGGTTTATTTAATTAAAAATTTTTTTAGAGTGTTGTGGTTATTTGTGGTTGATTATTATTGTTGTTGTATAATGGAATTTTTTTGTTGGTTTTTAGTTTTTCTATTTTTGTCTTAGAGGTGTATGATTAGATTGGGTGGTGGGTTGTTAGGTTTGTGGTTGTATGGTTTTGTTTTGTGGTTGTTGTGGGGTTTTTGGTTTTAGTGGTTCTTTGGTTTTTTAGTGTTTTTGTAGTTTGTTGATTATTTTTTAATTTGGTGTAGATTTTGTGTTTTATAGTGTGGGAGTTAGTTGTATTAGGTTAGGTGGTGTCGTGCTCTTTTGGGGTTGTTTGTGTTTTTGGTTTTTTTTTTGTTGATCGGTTTTTTTTTGGTTGTTGTTTGGTGGTTTGGTTGGTGTGTGTTTTGTGGTTTTGGTGTTGTTTTTTTTCGGCTTTTGGTTTTTTTTTGTTGTTGTGTTTAGTGGGTTTTTGGTTGTTTGTATTTTTGGTGTTTTGTTGCTTGTTGTATTTTGGTGGGTTTAGGTTTTGATGGGTTTTTTTTTTGTTTGTTGGTTTGTTGTGTTGTGGTGTCGTTGGGGGTGGGGGCTGTTGGAGGGGGGGGGGGGGGAGGTGTGGGTTGAGGGGTTTGGGGGGGGTTTATGGGGGGTAGGGGTGGGGTGGGGGGGGTGTGGGTGGTGTGGGTTGGGGTGGGGGTGGGGGTTGGGGCGGGTGGGGGGGGGTGAGTGGGGTGGGTGTTGGTTGTAGGGGGGGGGTTGTGGTGGGTGTGGGGTGGGTTTTGTGGTGGTAGTGGTTGGTTGGCTGGTCGGTTGATGGGGGGGTTGTGCGGGTAGGGGGGTGGGGTTGTTGGGGGTTTGGGGGGTGGTTGGTTGGGGATGGTTGGGTGGTTGTGGGGGTGGGGGTGGTTGTTGGTGGTGGTGGGGTGGGGTGGGGGTGTAGGGGTGGGGGGGGGGGGGTTGTGGGTGGGGGGGTTGGTGGTATGGGATTGATGATGAACTGGTCCAATAATTGTCGGGTGGTGTGTTGGCGTTGGTTTGCGAGAGTTAGTGGTTTTCGTCTAGGTTGCTTCAGATTTTGTGTTGGGGGACAGGGGAATGGGTTGGTGATTCTGGGGTGTTTGGTATAGCCCTGGTTTGTAAGTGGGGTGTGTTTGGACGCGTTGGTTTGTCGGGTTTTGTGTGTTAATTCCTATCACATCATATGAGCCTAGAAAATAACAAAAAAAAAAAAAAAACATTCTTTACATTGTCCTTTCGGATATTAAGCTCTATTGGAACATTTTGCCGGTTGGGCTATGCATTTGACACACTATTACGTTCATGTAATTGATGGCTGAGCTGGCATGCTTTCAGGACTTGATACGTACTATTTTTATCATGCCTGATATTGGTAGGCTAGGGAAGTTTTAGCCGGCTGTGGTTTAAAGTAGGATATTTTTGCAGTTTATGAGAGTGGGGATTTAGGCGAATTGACGTGTGTATGATGCGCATTTTTTGGCCTAAATGGGGATTAAAAATATTATAATCGATTGTATTTCAATGGTCTAAGTTTGTTGCTGTATTGGTCTAATAGGTGGGGCTAGAGCTGGTCGGGTTGGGGACATAATAGCTTTTATATTTAATTCGACGGGATGAGCCATTTCGGCCGCAAAAGTTATCTAAATAAATCTTTGGTTGGGTGGCCTTGAGGTTCGGGACTGTCAGGTTTGAGACTGACATTTCATTTAAGATTTTCTCGGAAAATTGCCCCACACCGGTCATTTTTCTTTGTGCGTTTGTTGGAAAAAGCACTTACATCTCATTTGATTGCAACGTTTGAATGTCAATAAAAGAGATTCAAAATGTTGACAAGGAGGAATCTCAATGTGCTTCCTGCTGATCGTAAGCCCTCCAATGGAATCTTTGTTTGAAAACTTATGTGTGATGCAACGCGTGATTTATGGTAGTTAGGAGTTTGTATTTAGAGTCAAAAGACTGGTTATAAAAAATTAAAAAATTTTTAACCAATCTATTTCGCATAAGCCAAAAACTCTTTAATACGCCTCAACCAACAATAAATACACTGTAACCGAAATAAAAAAAAAAAAAAAAAGAACTTTAAAGGAGTTAGTTTTTTGCCATTTCGAAAAAAAAAAATTCAGATCCCTAACTTATTCTTTCTCAAAAAACTATTACTATCACCTCACAAACATCACAACAAAAATTCATAAAAAAAACAAACTCAAACAATAATTCAACACACTACTAAAACTAATTAATATACAAAAAAATACAACTACCATATAAAATCAATGATATAAAATTTCCATACCAACATACGCTATCTTCCCAAAAACTTGATTTAAATTAACGACAGTCAACAGTGACGTCAAGTCGTCATTGTTGAAGTGTAGTGACCCCAGTTTGATAACCTTTCTGGAGAAACCCTTATGGAAAATCAACACCAAAGATTAACGTGGTTCACAGATTTTGCAAACTTCTTGGTAGCTGATATTTTATACAAAAGGAAGAACATATCAACAAAGAACAAATCTTCTCTGACCTCAAACACTCTTCTGGTGGAACCTCACTTTTCAAAGTATGTTCTGACGGAATAATCAGACGTTGTATTGTACCAGAAAAAAGCCCGAACATATCTTAGATCAATGTCACCACGGACAAACATGTGGACATTATGGAACCAATATAACCACTGAAAAAGGTCTTAGACTCTGGTTTTTACTGGCGGACAATCTTAAAAGAATCTCCATTACTTAGTTTCAACTTTTGCGAGCATGCCAAAAATGATGGGGAAATATTATCAAAACTTGATGTGATGCCCAATTAAACAACATTCAAGTTGTGATGAAATTTTCGTTATATGGGGGTGGTATTGTCTTTATGGGGACATTCCCAATATCGCATAAGTTTGAATATATTTTGCGATGTTTATTAGTATCTAAATGGGACGAATTTTAGGCTTTCCAACCATGATGCCCGAGTGGTTGTCACTTCTTAAGAGGACTATTTCTGCCGTTTTAATATGCCCAAAGCTCGATTTCACGACCGATGGAAACACTTTCTGCAACAAAATATTGGATAGAAAAACGATGAAGTGATATGGTGTTTAGTTAACCACCATTTCTCTACATCATATCACCCTCAAACTAGTGGTCAAGTTGAAAACACGAACAGAGCTCTTAAAAGAATTCTTAAAAAGACTGTTAAAGACTATCAGTATTGGTCAAGAAAACTTGATGAACCTCTGTTGGCTTTTCGTTACTGCTTACAAAACACCTACCGGACCACACAATTACAAACAATATTTGGAAGAACCTACCACTTTCCACTTGAAATTGAAACCCACGTTCATAATGGGCCTTGAAGAATTGTATAATCCAGATCTGATCACCAACTGGTGAAAAACAGAATGTGTCCAGATACACGAATTAGATGACTTAGAATCTAGCCTATGAATTCCTCTTGAATTTATACAAAGCAAGAACCAAAGTCTGGCACGATAAAAAACTAAGAATGAGAAAAGAATTCAAACAAGGAAACAAGGTTCTGCTCTTTCACTCAAAATATAAGTTTAAACAACTGAAACTCAGATCTCGTTGGCTAGGACCATATGTAGTGAAACATCAATATCCATCCGGATATGTTAAACTCTATGGAAAAGATGGAAAACACTTTATTGTTAATGGCATCGACTCAAAAAACTTTATCATGAAAAGAAGTATAATGACCCAAAGGGAAAGCAGTTTTCTCATTCTTTCCCAAAGAATGACTCACCAAGTTCGAGTCTAGCTAACGACTCTCTTAAATTAAGCGCTTCTCGAGAGGCAATCCGTGCTTCACTTAAGCGTGGAGGAGTCCCTCCTCCATTCTTCTCTTCATATCTTTTATTTATTTTCTAAAAAAACAACAAAAATATTTTCTTTTTTTGTGCTTTTGTATTTACTTTTATGCATGTTATATAGCTTAAAGATTTAGAAAATTATGAAGTCTGCTCAAGGATTTGCTTCTCTCGCTAGCTACATTTTCTCTATGCCTGGGAATCTCTGTACCGTTTTCCTTATTTTATCTCTATTATCAGATTTATTCATACTAGGGCATTTGTTCAATTAAGTTTGAAGGAGGAAGCCAAATAGGAGCAAATTTTAATATCCCTCCATGTTTGCCCTGTCAAATTTTTTGCCAATTGATACTTTCAAAAATCTTATAATATACTCTCTCCGCCCTTAAATAACTGTCCACTATTGACTTTCGAAGTCAATTTTCTTTAACTTTGACCTTAAATTATTTTGTTTGTGTTATAATACTTGATGAAAATCATACCAATGAAAATACATTTAAAATTTAATTCATTCATATATTTTGCATCAAGTATAATATAACACAATCAAAATAATTTAAGGTCAACGTTGAAGAAGAATGACTTTGAAAGTCAATAGTGGACATTTATTTAGGGACGGAGGGAGTATATGCTTTCAAAAAATTAAAAAATGCTCTTAGTAAGGCAAATCCAACCGGATTGACTCTATAGCTATCACAACCTAGTCCATTAAATTGTGAGAATTATAAGCCTTTAGAATATCCGGGTACCCACTTTTGGTGCCCAAGAGAATTGATGCCTTTAGCTTGTTCGAGTTAAGGAGTGAGCAATCATATGTATCTATTCCATCATTATGGATGTGTATATGTGGTTTTGTCGCCTTTTTTGGAACAGTGGTATTAGTTGATAATTATTATGAGTGAGTCGGTAATTTAGAAGCTCTAGAACTTGTGTTTGATCATCATTTACTAGACCGAAGCCTGATTAATCATATGTTATAAATCCCGTAAGTTCCAGTTCTTGCGAGATTACTTTAGTGGCTAAGTTGCGAATTATCTAGTAAAGAAGTTTAAAGTTAAAATATGGAAGTTAGGTTGCCAAGCCTATAAGTTATTATGTTTGGTAATGTAATATATATATATATATATATTATTAATAAAATATATATTATATATTATATATATATATATAAGCACATGCATCTTCTTCATCTGCTGGACCCTCTCGAAAGAGGAGTCGGTCTTCAGCTACATCCATTCCAACTACAGTTCACACTGCAGGAGTTCTATCACCGACATGAACTGACCTCCTACCACCTCGCAAGAGGTATAGAGGTACATCAGTTATGCATTCAGATGAGTCTAGTGATGAGGGTAGTCCAGCGACGCAGATAGAGTCGGACATGGATTCAAACATTCGGGCAGACGTTGAGGTAGTGACTACGACTGCAGCTACTGCGATCGTTGATGGATTAGGTAGTGAGCCAGTATTGGCAGGAGTTGAAGCAGGTTTTGAGCCAGGGTTGACAGTGGTTGAGAGTAAGAGTGAGCCAGAGGAGGCAGAGGCTGATGTTGAGATCCATCTAGAGGGTACCTGATAACGCCCAAATTATACATGTTTTAGGTGGCGTTATTTGTATTTATTTAATTATTTCTCGTGAACTTTCGATACTTAATAGCATGAATTGCTTGCAGGTTCACTAGAAGACATCTCAAGATAAAAAGGAACAAAGCTCAAGTGTTTACACATATTGGAAATCAACATACAAGAAAAGAATAAAATCTCAAGCTGAAAAGTCTACAAGTGCGCCGCATTTCCTCTCAAAACATGCCAAGTGCGTCGCACTTATCAGTTGTGCGCCGCATTTCTCCCCAAAGTCAAAAGCAATTAAAGCTCAGTCAAACAAGTGCATTAATACTCCAAGTACGCCGCACAAAATAACGTGTGCACCGCACTTCCTATCCAACTACGAAGAATTAAATGAAGAATTTAATACAACTACATTAACACCCTAAGTACGCCGCACAAATTATCTAGTGCGCCGCACTTCTCCACTAAACATTTATTACCCTCGCATTTAAACACTAAGTACGCCGCATAAATATCTTTGCGCGCTGCACTTTCACCCCTCACCTAGCCTATAAATAGGGGACGAATTTCACACATTTCAATCATCTCTCATCCACTAATCTATCTCACAATCATTCCTTCATCACACACGCATCATTTCCCTCATAAACCCTTTCCAAAACATTCACCATGCATAAACACCATACCCTTTTGGAGATTCAAAATCAAACGATCAAGAACGAAGTAGAATATCATATTACTATATTGGAATAATGGAAATTCATGTTGAATCATCTTATGTTATGAACCTCATAGCCATGAGAGGCTAAATCTCTCATTACTACTCGGTGACATTATGATAATGAATAAGTGTATGGTATGATCGTGATCTTTTTAATCTCGAGCTTATGTTGCAATCCTGTTATATCCTATCTTATCGGTTTTTGCTTATCAACTTATATTATATAATCATGCCGGTATAGGTCAAAAGACCCGTTATGATCTATGTGGTTTTAAAGATTTGTCTATGATCTTTATCGTCTATGCCGAGAAATCCACTTTCGTAAATTGATAAACAAAATAAGCTTTGATATAATAAGTAACTAAACTATTTGAGTGACACATTTGGTCTAATCTACTAAATATAAGTCTTGAGTTAATTAAGTTAATTTGTGAAAAAGTTTTCTGACGAGAAATCCTTTTTATAAGTTAAGGGTCCATCTTTGAGGTCTTAATCATTTTCAACACTTATAAATTATTTTCAACTATCCGAGTAGTCATCTTTATTATTACTGGTAAAAAGTTATTTACAAAATTGTTAAAATATATTATCTTCTGGTTAATTGAATACTACTCAAATCCCTGTGGACGACCTGGTCTTACCTAAACAGATTATACTATATACGTGGGTTATACTTTTACCCGTGTGTTTCCCTATAATAAAATTAGTATTTTTAGTCATTATAAATTTAAAGCTTTTGAAACACATCAGTACCATAGAGATTGAGGTCGACGTTGCTACAAGGATTGATATCTCAGATGACTTGCTTATGCTTGATGTTATAGAACGATTAGGGCAGCTTGAGGAGGGTATGCAAGGTATGTATGATCACTTGCAAGAGATACCTCTCTAGAGGATAGATGATATAGAGTCGAGACAGATAAAGTAATAGGGTAGGAACCTGATTGATGATAGTGAGAGATCTGGTTTGTTAGCGCGTGTTGTGGCCTTATATGGTAGCAACACGAGACTTCGAGATGCCCTATGTATGGAGAGAGTGAGGGCTGACAATTTATAGCGATGTTTAGGCTATGTAGATGAGGAGCTCAGACAGGTTCGCAAGCTTCGAGCTCATGGGGGTCAAAGACTTTGGAGGATGGAGACCTTCATGATGAGGACACAGGATTATCGTCCTTAGACTAGTAGCATCGTGAGTTATGGGTGGATCATATTAGTAGGAGTAGTAGTAGTATGGGTAGGAACATAATACTCATTTTTGGAAAATCGTGTAACCGACTTCGGATTTTGTATGAAATGAAATCTTATTATTATCCTGATTATCTCTTATGTTCATATAATTATATTATTTGTTCGTTCTGGCAAAACGTTATTCTAATTTATTTTATAAACTTTATTTTGTAAATCCTATTTATTATTTATTTTGACCGTACCCCGTTTCGAGTCTCACATTGTGTTATAATTTATGACTAGAATAATGACTATCACTCGCTCTGGTATGACTCCTAAAGCCATCGAAGAACTAATCTCTCGGCGCGTGGAAGAGGCTTTGGCTGCCCAAGAAGCCAACTGTAACGCTGGACTTCTCGATAAAAATCAAAGCCAAAATGGAGATGATAACGATAACGGAAGTGTAGGAAATGGAAACCATGCTAACAATAATGGAGATAGAAATCAGAATGGAGGGAATGAAGGTGCAAAAAGAGATGCACCAGTTGTTAGGGTTTGTACCTACAAGGATTTTCTCAATTGTAAACCACACAACTTTAGTGGTACAGAAGGACTTGTTGGTTTGGCTAGGTGGTTTGAGAAAATGGAATCGGTGTTTCGTATCAATAATTGTCCATCGAACTCTCAAGTGAAGTTCGCTACGTGTACCTTGCTAGATAGAGCTCTGACGTGGTAGAATTCCCATGTGCAGACCATTGGCATTGATAAGGCATATGAGATACCGTTGAAGGATTTGATGAAGTTGACAATTGAAGTGTATTGTCCGAGGAATGAAATTCAGAAGCTAGAGAATGAGTTGTGGAACTTGTGTGTCAAAGGGACTGGCGTCGCTGGTTATACATGACGATTTCAAGAGTTGACCTTGCTATGTCCCAGGATGGTTTCTGAAAAAAATGACAAGATTGAGAGGTTCATCTGGGGTTTACCAGATAACATTCAAGGTAATGTTACCTCTTCTAAGCCAGTTCGACTACAAGATGCCATCCGGATGGCTAATAGTCTAATGGATCAGAAAGTTCGTGTGTATGCTGCAAGGAATGCCGAGCAAAAGAGAAAGTTTAACAATAACCCACGGGGTAACCGTGTACGACAACCACCTTTCAAGAGGCAGAACGTGGCTTAGGCTGTCACGGTGGGCAACAGTGAAAAAAGAGGATATGCTGGGAGTGCTCCGTACTGTAACAAGTGCATATTGCACCATGAAAGACCATGCACCATAAGGTGAACCAGCTGCAAGAAGGTGGGCCACATGGCCAAGGACTGTAGGACTGTTGTTGCTACCCAAGCACCAAGAGCCCTCACGGCGAACCAAAGAGTTGTGACCTGTTTTGGATGTGGTGGTCAGGGTCATTTCAAAAGTAATTATCCTAAACTCAAGAATCAGAATCGTGGAAATAAGGCTGCCAGCAGTGATGCTCGTATGAGGGCCTATGCATTAGGAGGTGGTGACGGCAACCCAGACTCCAACGTCGTTACGGGTACGTTCCTTCTCAATAATCATTACACATACATCTTATTTGACTCTGGAGCCGATAGAAGCTTTGTATCGACTACGTTTAGTGCCTTAATTGATATCCCTCTAATTGTGTTAGACGTTAGTTATGCTGTGGAATTAGCCGATGAGCGAATCGCTGAATCCAACACTATTATTAGGGGTTGTACATTGAATTTGCTAGATCATCCATTTAGTAATGACCTACGTAGAGCTAGGTAGCTTTGATGTTATAATCGGTCTGGATTGGTTATCGAGGTATCATGCTGTAATTGTCTATGACGAAAAGATTGTTTGTATTTCCTACGGCAATGAAATATTAACGGTTCAAGGCGACGGAAGCAGCAAAGGGAGTAACTCGAGATTGAGCATAATCTCGTGCTCCAAGACTCAAAAGTACATTCAGAGAGGGTGGCATGTGTTTCTGGCACATATTTCGGTAAAGAAGACGAAAGCCAAGTCATAAGAGAAGCGACTTGAAGACGTGTTGATCATTCAGGATTTCCCGAAAGTCTTTCTAAAAGACTTGCCAGGACTTCCGTCAGCTCGACAAGTTGAATTTCAAATCGACTTAGTCCCCGGTGCTGCACCCGTAGCACGAGCTCCTTATTGGTTAGCACCGTCTGAGATGCAAGAGTTGTCCGCTCAGTTACAAGAACTGACTGACAAGGGTTTCATAAGACCAAGTTCCTCACCCTGGGGAGCTTCGGTTCTATTCGTCAAGAAGAAGGATGGATAGTTCTGCATGTGCATTGATTATCGTGAATTGAACAAGCTTACAGTTAAGAACCGTTATCCGCTCCTGAGGATTGACGATTTGTTTGATCAGTTGCAAGGATCGAGTGTCTACTCTAAGATCGACATGAGATCCGGTTATCACCAACTCAGAGTTCGAGAGGAAGACATTCGAAAGATGGCGTTTAGGACTCGTTATGGTCATTATGAGTTCTAAGCAATGCCTTTTGGATTAACCAATGCACCGGCAGTATTCATGGACTTGATGAACCGGGTGTGCAAACCATACCTGGACAAGTTCATAATCGTGTTCATCGATGATATATTGATTTACTCCAAGAGTAAGGAGGAACACGAAAAGCACCTTAAGCTAATTCTGGAATTACTTAAGAAGGAGGAATTGTATGCCAAGTTCTCGAAGTGCGATTTTTGGCTCTCTAAGGTACAATTTCTCGGTCACGTGATTGATAGCGAAGTCGTTCACGTTGATCCAGATAAGATCGAGTCTTAAGGATTAGACATCGCCAAAGAATCCAACAGAAATTCGCCAATTCTTAGGTCTTGTTGGTTATTACCGAAGGTTTATCGAGGGTTTTTCCAAGATTGCTAGACCTATGACTAAGTTGACTCAAAAGAGTGTGAAGTATGAGTGGGGAGAAAAGGAGGAAACTGCATTTCAGTTATTGACGCATAAGTTGTGTAGTGCGCCGATCTTGGCATTACCCGAAGGAAGTGAGGACTTCGTGGTGTATTGCGATGCTTCGCACAAAGGGTTGGGCGCGGTTCTGATGCAGAAGGATAAGGTCATAGCGTATGCATCCCGTCAAATCAAGGTTCACGAGAAGAACTACACGACTCATGATTCGGAATTACGAGCAGTAGTGTTCGCCCTGAAGATGCAGAGACACTATCTGTACGACACGAAATGCGTTGCGTTCACTGATCATAAGAGTTTGCAACACATTCTCGTTAGAAGGAGTTGTACATGAGACAACATAGATGTCTAGAGTTTCTAAGTGATTATGAATGCGAATTTTCTGCCAATGAAGGAAACAGACTCGATGGAGAAGTTAACGAGACAGTACTTGAAGGAAGTTGTCTCGAGACATGGAGTACCAATTTTGATCATCTCCGATCGCGATAGTAGATTTACCTCCCATTTCTGGCAGTCACTTCAGGAAGCGTTGGGAACGCAATTGGATATGAGCACCGCTTATCACCCGCGAACAGATGGTTAGAGTGAAAGGACCATCCAAACATTGGAAGACATGTTGCGTGCTTGTGTGATTGACTTCGGCAGGAGCTGGGACAAACACCTACCCTTGGTGAAGTTTTCGTACAACAACAACTATCACACTAGCATCAAGGCAGCACCGTTTGAGGCACTGTATGGTCAGAAGTGTCGATCGCCTGTTTGTTGGGCTGAAGTGGGAGACAGCCAACTCACAGGTCCAAAATCATACACGAGACAACCGAGAAGATCATCCAAATCAAAAGTTGCATCCAAGCTGTACGAGATAGACAAAAGAGTTATGCCGATAAGAGACGTAAGCCTTTAGAGTTCCACGTCGGGGATAAGGTCATGCTGAAGGTGTCGTCATGGAAAGGGGTGATACGTTTCGGCAAACGGGGAAAGCTAAACCCTCGTTATATTGGACCTTTCAAGATCCTTGCCAAGGTTGGAACGGTTGCTTACCGTCTTGAACTCCCGGGACAGCTAAGTAGAGTGCATAGTACCTTTCACATTTTAAATCTGAAGAAATGTTTATCTGATGAAACATTCGTTATTCCACTGGATGAGATCCAAATCGACGACAAACTTCATTTCATTAAAGAACCCGTTGAGATCATGGACCGCGAGGTCAAACGTCTAAAGCAGAGTCGTATTCCAATTGTCAAGGTACGCTGGAACTCGAAGAGAGGTTCCGAGTTCACCTAGGAGCGTGAAGATCAGTTTAAAAAGAAATACCCGCATCTATTTGCTAAATCATCATCTTTACCCGATATCGCGTCCCAAGCTTTGCGGACAAAGCTTTTCTAACGGGAAAAGGATGTAACACCCGTAAAAGTTCCTAAATATCAGTCGTTGACTTTTTATGCTTCAGTTTGACTTTATCGAATTTCATGTTAATTTTACGTTTAACCGGGAAGTTGTCCTGCGTATATCTAAAGATCATTACCGGAAGCATTATGGGTTGCTATTTTATGTAGTCTCTTAGTAAACATCGTGTTTTTACTATTCGTATCGATATTTAAATTTTCATAATTTTTCGCGAAGTTATCGCGCGTTTTTAGTTTTTGCGTATACCGTTAATATCGTTCAAAAATATCTAGAGGAAGTGTAAATAAATATCAAGGAACATAGGATCCTTAATTTGGAGTAAACTATCAAAAGTTGGCAAAACTTCCCCCTTGTTCCTTCCTAGTTCGTCCGCCCCCTCCTTCCAACATCCTCCCAAAAATCTATCTAGTCTTGCTCCCTTAAGGACTAACCACCTAGGATTCCCATCAAAGGAAGGTTATAGGTTCAAATCTTACCATGAACCTAGATACCTCATTCATCCTATATAATTTCCACTTCACCTCATTTCTTTCATTCCTATCTCTCTCTAAAAACCACACATAAAAATTTCTCTCATCTCTATCTCCTTGTGGTTCGTCCGCCGCCAACAACAACCACACCATCACCATTGTTCAACTTTGATCAAGATTTTGGAAGCTCAAGTATATTCGGGTTATATTTATATAGTTAGTTTGGGTATTATATTCACCGTTCGTGTGGTTCGTGAGTCTTGATCATCTCTTCATTCATCTTTTCCGTAAGTTCAACCTTTTCAAATTCCTTTTGTACTTCTTTGATCTTTGCAACGTTTAGAAGCTAGTTGTACAAACGGATCGTTAAAAATCAAAGCTTTAAAATTTACACAACCTTAAAAAGGCTGTGTCTTTGGTTTGAAAAACATAAAAAGGAGAGAAAGGAAATATTAGTTGTATTGTCGTGGTGAATCTTTTATAAAGAAATCATTTTTACAAAACTTAGTATTTATTTTAGCTTACTAATAAGCTCGAATGAGCTTATTTATGCTTATTATGTGTCGGACACAAAAACAAACCATAAAGGTTTGAACTTTATGCTTATTTGTATATTGTCTTATTTTTCTAGCTTATTTTGGTAACTTATAAGGTTTTGAGCTTAACGGGCTTAATAAATGAGCCCAAATGTGTTTGTTTGGTTGTTGTGGGTTTCGGCCCAACACCAAGCCCAAACCGTGGGCTATAAGCCACGGCTTGGCTTATTTGATAGCTTATTTGTGTAGCTTATTGGATAAGCTAAAAGCTTATTTGCTTATTTACTTGCTATTGGATTAATTTCGGACTTTGGATATCCTATCTATTTGTTTAGGCTTATGGGGCCTAAAAGCCCAAATAAGAGCCATTTGGATTTTCGGCTTATTTTTATAAAGAGATTATTACTTATTTGAATTTATAAACGTTTGCTATTATTATCGTAACTTAGTAATTACAAAATCTATATTTGATGATTTAAGAAAAGCGTTGAAAGTGTTTTGGGAATTAAAGTCTACGACTTTGTAAAACTAATATTTACAAACGGGTCATGCCGAAATTTCGTAAAAACTATATACTTAGAGTTATTTGTGAAAACATATATTTATAAAACCTTTCTAAAATTATAAATAATAAATAATATATATAAACTTAATTTATATAGATAAACAAAAAATACATATTTACATTTTATATCCAAGTATTTTCTTTAATATCGGCAGTTAAGCGTGCTCGTGCGAGGGTAGCACTAGTATGGGTGACCTGCCGGGAAGTTACGTAAATTAAAAACATAAAAACATTATTATCGAATTGTCTAAATCATTATTTTGGGTTACCGGATAAAATGCCAAAACTTATTTATTTTGTTTATTTTCTTATTATACTCTATATACTTATATTAATCTTCGTAATATGTTTCATCGAGTCAAAACCACTACGACTACTACACAACCAACGTTACTAAATCATTTTCGTAATAACCGTACAACTACTTTCCAAACACTCATGTACATTCGTAATTCGCGTCATACTTATTCTGAACCCGACCGTTTATTCTTTAGGTTGTGACCATCAACCGTCATCCTTTACTGTGTGATCATTCTTCTAGACTTTTCACTACTTCATTTCACCAATCAAGGTGAGTTCGTAGCCCCGCATTTTACCGTTTTACATTACTATTTTTGGGGTGAAAGCATTTCTTGTTTTTAAACCTTTGACACAAATTTTGCTTGAATACTTTGCTTGTTTACGTGTTGCCTAAGTAGCGATAACCCACTATGCCCCACTATCATGAACCGTTAATTACTGTGTGTAGGCACAAGTGTTATAAATAGATCTATTTGGGATTGACATCCCCGTTCGGGTAAGTAGCGCTTACTAGTTCGAGATACGAACTGACGAACGTATACCATGTCGGAATTCAGATGTTTCGAGTTGAACATCTACTAGGGCACTTAATATTCTTACTATGTCCGAAATTGATTGGCATACAAACTGTCGTAGCCTCGGTGTCATGAGCTTAGAGCAACGTAAATATACTTTTGCGATTGTTTATGTGTTACAATGATCATGCGTTTTAAACTATTGTGTTCCATACTTATGATATAACTAAACCTGCGAATTCACCAACTTTATGTTGACAGTTTTAAGCATGCTTTCGTACTTGATTTGGATTCTTATTTGAATTGTTGTGTGGCATCTTCCTGCTGTCAGACTGCACTTTTCAAGACTTATTTACTTATCATACTCATTGTCTTTTTAAATGTTTTAAGCTTTCGCTATCATGTACTCGCGTTTTCGCAAATCTTTTCATTATGCTATGAGTTGATGTAAAACTTATATATATATTTCAAATCAATGTAATAAGTATGAACGTCTTTTAAAATGCCCCATAGAGGTCGTTCTCTTGATTTCGTGTGATGTATATTATGACGTCACGCCCTCGGACAAGTATTCCGTCCAGACCCCGTATGGGGGTGTGACAAAAACTTAATATAAGGAGTTAATATATTTGATAGTACTGTGTGTATTAGATATATCTTGAAGTCGTTGTGTAAAACACATAGCTCGTTATTAAACAAAATCAAAGTCATGGTAAAATATGATTTAAAAAATACATCAAACAAATATATACAAGTATTTGCACTCAGGAATTTAAGATTGGGGGAGTGTAGTGTTCATCGAAAATGCTCTTTACTCGCTTTAGTTTTGCCATGTCATCCTTCCTTTTAATCACTCACCATATTTACTTCGTACCACTTACTCACCACTGATGATTGTTTTCATATACTCCATTAAAAACACAACACACGCACAAAGACACAAAACTTTTGCTCCCCCTTGTTACACACATGCTTCAACCAACAAACCGTAAGCAATGAACTACTTGGATATTTTCGGTCTTAATTAATATATATGTGCTAACAAGATCTTTGTCTTACAAAGACAATACGTATGGGATCAGTCGCAAGCAAACCTATAACAACTCAACACGTGCTCAAGCGAGAGTAATACCATATTAGGTGACGTCCTCAGAAGTTAGCATATTGTCATTAATAAAATAACTTACGGCGTCGTAGGCGAATCTTACAAATTACTACTTATAACATTAATCCTAAATCTAACATTAATAACATTGTCAGGTGAGGTTGGGGTGTTTCAAGCTTATTTTTAAGCTTATAAGTTTATGTGATTATGACTTATGTTTTTTTTGGTAACCATGGTTTCCGACACATTGGCTGAATAATTCACGGGGTTTGAACCTACCGTCACACAGACTCAAACCAGGTAAAGCCCTCCATTTTCAGGAGGTTGGCGTGGCCACTTCAAAGTTGTTTGCACCTAGCAGGAATTGAACTTGAGACCTCACACATTTTAGAGTGATAGCCACAAACTCTTTTGCCACTAGGCCACCCTTGAGTGATTTGAACCCACGGGGTTTGAACCCACCACCACACATTTTAGAGTGATAGCCACAAACCCTTTTGCCACTAGACCACCCTTGAGTGATTTGAACCCACCGCCACACAGACTTATGTTTTATAAGCTTATTTTTTCAGCTTATCTTGAAAGCTATATGTGTATAAAGACTCATTATGACATGAATAACTTATAGAAGCTCATAAATTTCATAATAAGAGGGTGTTTGTTTCGGATTATATGTGGGTTTATGAGCTTATTTGATTTCGACATACATTTCATAAGCCTCAATTTTCTAGCTTATTTTGAGATTTGTGGATTTATTTAAGTTTATCATATCGTAATAAACATATATAAGCCCAAAAGTCTCAAAATAAACCGGAAAAATGAGGCATATGAAATATAAGCCGAAATCAAAAAAGCGAGAATACAATAAAGCTTCTTTTAAGACACAACGGATAAAGCCGAAAAATGAAGGCTTATTACCCATATTCACAAACTAGCCTTGCATTTTACACCAAAACCGCGCCGCGAAAACCCCTACTGGACTATGTCTCCCGTCGACGTTCATTTTGATTTCACAGTTTTAGGTCGTACCACTCATCTCACCAAACAAACCACACTTGATCGGACGGTCATTAATCACCGGAAACAATGACTATCGTTACTCCACAACCGTTAGATGTACGTCTCTCAATTCAATTACATTTCGATTCAATCATTCATTTTCCGTACAGTTGTTGTTATTAGGGTTTATGATTAGTGATTTGAGTCGTGAGTATGTTAATGTAGTTGAATTGATGTTTTGGAGTGTGAAATTAGGGTTTTTAATTAGATCTAGCTGTGTTTGCAGGAAGATGAGGAGATGCTTGTGCCGAATACGGTTCAAGGACCTGTCGCCTTTGACGGTACTCCGCCTATTCAAATGCCTCAGCCTATGGAAGGTCGTTGTCTCTTCGCTCACTCGTTTTATGTGTTTAATTAATTACTACGTAGTTTTGAGTTAAATGAATGTGGCTATATGTTTATGTAACTTTACGAGTATGTTTAAGGGTGTTCGTTGTTGCTTAGTTTCTTGGTTTTTAGATAACTACTTATAAGATGATCAGAAATGAGTGTTTTAGGAATCTAGAGTTTGGATTTGCTTATTTTTGGCTATGTTGTAATATACTCAGTAGCAAGATAATGGTTGTGTTTTTATTGTATATAGTTTTGAATTGCATTTAATTGAATATGGATAACGTACAATTGCGCGCACCCGCTTATTGCTAACACGCATTGCCATGTTTAGGGTGCGTATCTGAGATTGACTTAGTTATTGGTTTCAGATAACTTTTAAATACTTGTAAGATGATTAGAAACGAGTGTTTGGATTTGCATATTTTGTAAATAACTCGGAAAAGTGATGTCATTGGATTTTTTTTTAATAAATCCATATTATAAAATGGTTTTACATATAAAAAATTGTTGCTAAAGTAGTAATTTCGATTTCATCTCAAATAAGCACTTTGAAAAATGCAGATTTTCAGAAAATGCTTATTAAGCAGAAGCAGTCTGGATAACACAAATCGATTATGCTTAAAAATAAGTAGAAATTCAGAAAATTAAGCAATATTAATCGTACAAAGCCTTTTAGTAGTTTGGTTATGCTCACGAGTATTGCTTTTAAGTGCTGTTGTAGGTGGGGGTGTTATTGGACTGGTCTAGTTACGTAACTATTTGAGTTTTTGGTTTTGCAAAATGTGGGTTAAATTAGTTACTAGCACAGGAGAGGAATCAGCAGTTGAGGAACTCTCAGTCGTCTAGGTTTACATGGACTATTGAGAATTTCTCTCGTCAGGCGAACAAAAAGCTCTATTCTGATGTTTTTGTGGTCGGAGGATATAAATGGTAATGAATAGTTTTATACGTATGGTTTTGGTTTATTTATGCGTATCTGGGGTGGGGTGTTCTTGTTCATTTTCTTACTTTGTCATCTGCTTTGTACAGGCGTGTGCTTATATTTCCTAAGGGAAACAATGTGGACCATCTGTCCATGTACTTAGATGTAGCCGATTCTTCCTCCTTGCCATATGGTTGGAGTAGATATGCACAGTTCAGTTTGTCTGTTGTTAATCAAGGTCACAGCAAGTTTACGGTTTAAAGGAACGCGTATCATCCTCCCGCCCCTCCCCCCCCCCCACCCCCCCCCCCACCCCACCAGGCTTTGGGCTTTGTGAGAGTCTATTTTGTTTTTTATGTGCATTTTTTTTAGATTGTTACAGGTATTCCATCTGTAGTCCCTATGTGACTGACAGAGTTTATAACCCTTTGCTATTCATAGTGACTAGTATCTTTGAGGTAGGAAAAAGTTGGTGCTATTTTTTGACTTTCATGGACAGTCATATAGTTATTTGTCCTATGTAGATTTGGTGACTTCTAATCTGGCGATTGTTTAGCAGAGTTGACACATAAATCTATATCAGGTTTTCTAATGTTGCCTTATCTATATGGTGATTGTCAAAGAAATCTGATACTACAATGCTTGGCGGGATTGTGGAGAATGATGATATAGCAGGCGAGTATACTTTTGAGTCAGATCGTTCGATCATATATTTCATAATTTGACGATCCAAGTGGTTAAGATTGTGGCTTGGGAAATTTTGGGAAAATGAAGAAGATGAGCTCATTATTAAAAATCAAGAGGAGAGGCTCAGTTCAACCATTTACTTCAGGGGTTTTGACAAGCTTGAGTTTTCTGGCTGGTGGAAAATTGGTATCATTTGAGTAACAAAGCTATAAACGAGAATTTAGATTAAGTAAATAACAGATTTGTCAATGACTTCTCACAAATTCATACTTGTGTTTGACTTGTGGATTGGGTCATAGGTTTTACCTATATTGTATTGCGGCAGAACAATAGTAAATGAATTGAATATCATTCTTATTATTCATTATTCTATATGACATATATAGTTATGACTTGTGACATATGTTAAAGAAATTACTAGTATGATTTGGACACTTATTGTTAACCCCTTACATGTCACTAGCTTTGTATCCGAAGATGATAAAACAACACTCATGAATTATAGTGACTTCAAAACCGATTTGGTCCAAAACATGGGACTTAGGATCGGACCGAAATGTTCGGTCCATGTCAGGGTCGGTCGGTCCAACAAAGCCATAATTATGGCTGGGTTTTTGCTCAAGACGAAAGTCGGACTGGGACTGACCAAAGACATGGAAGTCATGAGAGCGATCACGTTACTGATCTTGCGATCACGGAAGATATGTTAACCGACATATGTCGGTGTCATGTGGGGTCTAGGTTAGCTGGTTTCTCGGTCCGCATTCCGCCGTTCCTCGTGGTTCTGCATCCCCATATACCCTTGGTCTCTATGACCTCAGCTCGCTAACTAAAATTTAAAGCATAAAGTACAAGTTACTTCAAGTTATCAGCTCGTAGTTTGACAGAAGAACTAAGATCTTCATGTTTTTTCTTTGGGTGGAAAGGATTTCATTATAAGCGCTCTAAGCTCTCGGCGCAAACATTTAACACTTATTCACACCTCGCTTTCTCCCCTGACATGTTTTAGCCATCTCTGCTACCCACGGACGCTAAGAGCTCTCTACTTCGTCCCCAGACCTCTCTTCATATGTTACACATACTGGATAAAGCAAGTAACTAAGAATATTCCAATCCTTCACTGTTCTGAGAGTTGATATAGAAAGCAAGTTTTAGCTGCAAGGTCAAAGGATCCCCCCGTCGAAAGCTTCTCACAAAGGGGATAAAGATATGATAATCACTTCCAAATGGGAGAGAGAAGAGGAACTAGGAGGATAAATATCCAAGGGCTGTTCATATACAGTATATCAATCTGAGTTGTGAGATTGTAATAAACGAACTCTAGTTTTTAATTTGATTTTGGCATATATAGAGTATTAATGAATAAATCAAGCTGCTACCAGATCGGTGAACACATAACGTTTTGACAACCCTGCATATTGTTGAGATAGTAGTATGAGCCTTATGAGCAATGGTTATGCTGATAGATAGGTGTATGTACAGACTTTCTGTCGAAAGTTTTGTATGTGGACATTTAGAAGGATGGTTATGTTGGAAATGACTGATTATAGCTATAGCTTAATGTTATCGATTTATAAAATAAAAATCAAGTAAAATAAATACGAAAGGATCGATCAAATAGAATCGATATAGCAGAAAAGTTAAACAAGATTAGATAGTTATATGAATGGGATAAAACCGACCCCGATGGTTTATCAATTTGCTTAGGGATCAGGTCTCTAGTAGCTTAGATTCAACTAGTCTAGATCAGTATAACTAATTGATCACAAACAGGCGTTTTAATTGAGACAAGACATAACAAGGTGAGCCTATTTGGTTTTATGGGAAGTTTTTCTTATTACTAATTATCTCAAAATACAGAGATAAATATAAAATATATAATGAACTTTATTATATATAGAGAAGTTTTCAGAAGCTTATTGCTATGCTATGTTTTCCTTACGATGTACTTTCTTTCTTGTAGACTTTCTTCTTTAGAAACTATTCTACATATGAATTATTCCTAATGTTTTTAAACAAAAAAGACCCAAAAATATCTTTAGAAAATTACTAAACTACCCTTAGAGCTAACATTCAAACATCTAACAATCTCCACCTTGAATTTAGCTCCTAAGTAGCTCCGTATTTCCAATTATCAATATTGAGCAAATCTAAACAGTGACGAAACTTGCTCAAAGGAACCGGTTTAGTAAACACATCCGCAGGATTGTCTTTGGTGCCAATCTTCTTCACTTTGATTCTTCTTTCGGAACGAATGAAGTGATAACGGACATCAATGTGTTTAGTCCGGTCATGGTAAACTTGGTCTTTAGCCAAACAGATAGCACTCATGCTATCACAAAACACGATCGCTTGATCTTGAGGGAAACCAAGATCTTCAATCAGACCTTTCAACCAAATTCCTTCCTTAGCTGCCTCTGTTAAAGCCATATACTCCGCTTCGGTAGTAGATAAAGCGACCGATGGTTGTAATGTAGCTTTCCAACTTACAACCGAACTTCCAATAGTGAACACATATCCTGTTAAGGATCTTCTAGCATCAAGATCAGCAGCATAGTCCGAATCTGAGTATCCGGCAACCAAATATTCACGTTCACCACCGTAAATAAGGCCAACATCAGATGTCCTTTTCAAATAACGAAAAATGCGTTTCACCGCATTCCAATGCTCTTTTCCAGGATGAGCCATATACCGTGACACAACACTCATCGCGTGAGCTATATCCGGCCTCGTGCAAACCATAACATACATCAAACTCCCAACAGCACTAACATAGGGTATTCGGGACATATACTCTATCTCTGCTTCACTTTGAGGTGCATAAGCAGTCGATAAACGAAAATTGGCCGAGAAAGGAGTATTTACTGATTTTGCCGAACTCATGCCAAAACGAGAAATAATCTTCTCAATGTAACTTTTCTG